>WBNM01025209.1:0-13697 GCA_013399055.1 Ramphastos sulfuratus
TATGATTTTATGATTCTACGACTTAACCACTGGCAACCTCTTCAACATCCTTCCCTTCCCCTCTCTCCTTTCCTAAGATGTTCAATGGCTATAAAGAGGTAGTGATACACAAAGGAAGGCGAAGTGCATCCTTGTATCTGAATTATTAAAATATCTATTTTGCTGAAGAGTCTTAATACAAAGGTCTAAACCACAAGCAAGATCTTTGTGGAGAGGAGCTTCTGTTAACAGCCTTCCTGTAGAAGGTGAACAGGGAAAACCAACCAGAAAAAGCCCTTCAGGAGAGCATTTTATAGAAGTGAGTAGTTTTCTTTACCAGCAGTCAGGGCGGCCTGAAGCTTATCCAGAGGAGACCAGGTTTTATTCCCCTCCAGGCTTTACCAGACATGAAACTTTGCTGCTCACAAACTGCCTGGAAAAGGAAATCACCTGCTGACAGTTTGAGTATCACCAAAACCAAGGTGATAGTCTTACTCTGAGATCACCCGACTGAAGATCTATCTTGGTTCATCCAGAAGCAGTTCACTGCTAATAGCCAGCAAGCAAAGTTACTGGCTTCCTCCTTTCCTTCTACAAATAGAGAATCATAGAATCAAGTAGGTTGGAAGAGCTCATCCAGCCCAACCTATCACCCATCCCTAGCCAATCAACTAGACCATGGCACTAAGTGCCTCATCCAGGCTTTTTGTCAACACCTCCAGGGATGGAGACTCCACCCCCTCCCTAGGCAGCCCATTCCAATGCAAATCACTCTGTGAAGAACTTCCTACAAATATCCAGCCTATACCTCCCCCAGTACAACTTGAGACTGCCAGCAGCACACCTGAATTTTGCAGCAGAAATGAAAGAAAAGCCAGAACCCTGCCGCTCAACTTACCGCTCCTAATAAAATCACTGCAAGATCTCCTTCTGCAGGCTTTTTCTTGGGCTGCTTTCCAGGATGAAGCAACAGCTGCCTTTGCCAATCTCCCCACAGGCAAAGAAAATTTTCAAGATGAATTGTTTTGATAGAAAGCAGGAAATTTGTTGCTTTTCTTTGCTTTGCCAGCATGGCTTCTCCTGGAGTCAAGTTTCTGCTCCTGGAGGCACTTCCAGCTGTGAATTAATTACGGGCTTGACTAACTGTGTACCTGTTGTTCATAGAGATGGGGAGCAGGAAATTTTAAGCATCCTTTTATTTCCACGAGGTCTGTAAAATTAATTTCCCACTTCTCCAAGCACTCTAATACGAGGCCATCACTGCTTTCCTATGGCTTGAAAGCCAGCAAAAGGAAACAACAGCTGTAAAATGGGCCTTGGCAGAGGACAATATGAAAACGACTGGGGGACTTGAGCATCTCCCCTACAAAGAGAGACTGAGAGCCCTGGGGCTGTTTAGTCTGAAGAAGAGAAGGCTGAGAGGGGATCTGAGCAATGTCTATCAATAGCTGAGGGGTGGGTGTCAAGTGGAGGGGACAAAGCTTTTTGGTGGTCCGCAGCCATAAGCCAAGGAGCAATGGATACAAACTGGAACAGAGAAGGTTTCAGCTCAACAGGAGGAGAAACTTTACAGTGAGGGTGACAGAGCCCTGGAACAGGCTGCCCAGAGAGGTTGTAGAGTCTCCTCTGGAGAATTTCAAAAGCTGCCTGGATGCACTCCTATGTGTACTACCCTGGGTAATCCTGCTTTGGCAGGGGGGTTGGACTGGATGATCTCTGGATGATCTTCTGTGATTCTGTGACAAGGGCCTGAAAACACAGAAACCCTCGCAGGGGAAGGGTTCATCACTTCCAAGTAAGTGATGAACCAAAGGAGCTGAGCCTGTGGTGCAGATGGGTGGGTGCCCCCTTGCTGAAACCCACGCTGCTCAGGATATCATCCTTCTTTATTGGGACATTTAACAGACACAGATGGCCAAGAACCAGAACGGCCTGCTCTTGTTTAAGAATAAGCTCTTCACCCAAACAAAGTATTAATGTGTCACTCTGTGTGATAAATACATGACTGGCTACACAAAGAAGTATGGCTTTGGCCTTGTCTCAAACTAATTTATTTTAAGTCTATATATGTAACAAGTTCCTCTGACAGTGAGTTGTGTAACGTCTCCAAGACAAGAAACGGCACACTTTGTTAGCTGCAGAGAGACAGGTGGACCGACAGAAACTTCCACTTAGTGCTTTCCTGGCTGCCTGCCACGGTTTGAATGGGGGCAATTATGGGGAAAAGAAAAAAACAAAACCAAAAAAAACCCACATGACTTTAATAAGCTTCAATATGGATGGCTGGCTGGTAGAAACAGAGCTTTGCAATGAGTTACTCTGGGTCCAGCCTCTTGCTGCGAGGAACAAATGCGTTGTTTCAGATGTCAACCACATATTCTTGGGTTATTTGAAAAGCTTAGCAAGAACACTGACAGGGTGACAGGAAGCAGCCACAGTCCTGACTTCTCTCCAGGTCCTGTGAGACAGCAGTCTCCCCCTGCACCAGTGAGTGACTACCTCCCTGAGCACGGCGGGGACGTGGCAGTGGCAGCAACTGCGGCAACGCACGGCAAAGAGCAGCCACCCTTGCTGCCAGGGTTCTGTGGCAGCCCCTCTGAGCAGACTCCTCTGCTGCATAGGCAGTTGCTAACACAGTGTTCTCTCCCCACTGCTGACCACTGAATGCTTGCCAGATAAATGAAAAACAGTATTATCACATATTTCATAGAATCATAGAATGATCCAGGTGAGAAGGGACCTCTAGAGTTCATCCAGTCTGCCCCCCCTGCAGTCAGCAGGCACATCCCCACCAAAGCAGGTCACCCAGGGCCCCATCAAACCTCACCTTGAATGTCTTTAGGGAAGGGGCCTCAACCACCTCCCTGGGCAACCTGTTCCAGTGCTCCATCACCCACATAGTAAAGAACTTGCTCCTAAGTTATTTAGGAACTCACTCCTAAGTATTTAGGACTGAATGTCTTGATGCAAAGATGCCCTTCGCATGTTTTGCAGTTCAAGCTGCTTCCTCCAGCATTTGAGCTAACTATGAATAAGACAGGAAAAAGAATCATAGAATTGTTTTGGTTGGAAAAGACCTCTAAGATCACCAAGTCCAACCTTCAACCTAAGACCAGCATGGCCACTAAATCATGTCCCAAAGAGACACGTCCACACATTTCTTTGAACATCTCAGGGGGTGGTGACTTCTCTACCTGTCCCAATGTCTGACCACTCTTGGAGGAAATAAATTTTTCCTCATGAGCAACCTAAACCTCCCTTGGCACAATTTCAGGCCATTTCTTCTGGTTCTATCACATGACATTAGGGAGAAGAGAACAACCCCTACCTGCTCCCTCCCTGGAGGTGTTCAAGGCCAGGTTGGATGAGGCCTTGAGTGACCTGTACTAGTGGGAGGTGTCCCTGCCTATGGCAGGGGGTTGGAACTAGATGATATTTAAGGTTCCTTCCAATCTTTCCATTCTATGATTCTATGATTCTATCTCCAGCCTCCTCTCCAGACCAAGCAACCCCAGTTCCCTCAGCTGCTCCTCACCAGAGCCATTCTCCAGACCTTTCACCAGCTGCTTTGCCCCTCTCTGGACCTGCTCCAGCCTCTCAATGTCCCTCTTGTAGTGAGGGACAAAGATGTAACTTCACATTACCCTCATGGCTGGGGAGGCATTGCTGCCACAGACCATACTTGTTCCACATTTTGAGCAGTTTCAGTGAGAGCTGAGTCTTGGATGAGCCATCAGATCTCCCTTCCAAACAGTTCTCTTCCCTCCCTCCCTCCAAGATGAAAACCCACTTAAACACTCCCCCACCCGCACTACCCCCAAGGGGACTGCTGTTATAGCAACAAAGGGCTGCAAGGATCTTCCTCAGGACTGAGGCTGCACATCTATGGGGCCAAGCAGCACAACATCAGCCCCGCTGCTCACCTGGCCTATATGCAAGCCACAGAAAGCTAGGCCTGCTGGAGCTGCTCCCATGGGAATGGGACAGACAGCCCAGTCAGAGCAAGAGTAGCAATGGTCCCAGCCCCTCATACAAACTCTTCCCACCCGCTAGCAGCACAGTGGCAGAACAAGTTCTCCTCAGTCTCCTATGCCCACTCCCACCCACCAAATCCAGCTCCTCTGCCAGCACCAAGAACGCAGCAGTCCATCAGGTCTATGTTGCTAATGGCACCTTCAGAAAGCTCTGCAGTAATCCACACAGCTTTTCTTCACTCTGGGTACACTCACTCAAAGTGTAACACCCAGCATAACTACTTAATAGTAAAGATGTGCTGAAATGGCTGTACCTAGTAGCACACCCCAGGACTGAAGACTCAAGTTTCACAACCTGTATCACCTGTGACAAAGCCTGCAGATCATTTTAGCACCTTCCAGAAACCCAAAATCAACAAAGAAAGGAAAACACAAAATGCTGGTCCATCCAGTGAGAAACTCTGGAGAGCTGCATCACTTTGGGAGTAGAAATATGAGGAACATGAGTAATTTTTAATGACTTTGTCCTTGAGTAGGACCATGCCGTAGTGGAATAGCTTAGGATGCTCAGCTGCAAAATGATGAAAACCACTTCCCTCCTTGCAAATTTCTGTTTTTCTCAACACCTTTTGTGTCTGCTCACACTGTTCTTGCCCACTTCAGTCATCCTCCTTCACTTGCATTTGAGAGGAGCTATGCATGGGCACTGCATCCTTTTGTGTCTCCAGGCTACTTCTTCTTAAACCAAGCAAGTGTATAGTTTAGAATAATCACAGATGATGCTGTGCTGGTTTGAGGCTGATTGGAATATTTTAATGAAAAGAATTATATTGTAGGCTGTGACAAGCAGACACTGGTGATGTCTGCTTCACTCATAGGCTTGCTGAGACGTGTAAGAACACAAACATAGATGAGACAGAGAGGGAGTCTCGTTCTCTCTAGCTGGTTTGGCTCTCTGCTAACCTAACNAGAAGGTGGAAGGGTGGTTTGGAGCCCCTCCTGGAGACTCTGATGTCTGGGAGGGGTGTTGTGTTTCTGTATTACCTTTAACTTGTATATTTCTGTAAGTAGTCCTGTGTATTGTGTATAGCTCTGCTTGTAAATTGTGCTGAGCTGTAAATAGAGCTTCAGTCCTTAACTTCCAGCCAGCTGAGTCTAGTCTGGGGGATTTTCATGGGGGTGAGGGGGGAGAGTAACTCCCAAACCATCACAGAGGGTGACAGAACCCTGGAACAGGCTGCCCAGGAGGTTGTGGAGTCTCCCTCTCTGGAGATTTCAAAACCCACCTGGATATGTTCCTGTGTGATCTGGTCTAGATGATCCTGCTCTGACAGGGGGGTTGGACTGGATGAGCTTTGGAGGTCCCTTCCAGCCCCTAACCTGTGATTCCATGAAGCCTTCTCCTCGGGACTGGGAATCTGCTTCAAGAATGGTGTTGTGCTTTGGGCAGCATTGCTCCCAGAGCACGAGATTGTGTGAATAAAAGCCCAGGAATGCACAACAAGCACTCTCACACATTTGAAAACAATTAATTATCTGGAAAGATTAAAATGAGAAGGTTTGTTTAGTCTAGAGACAAGGTCCATGCATTAACAGCTCTGAAGTAAGTGAAAGGTTTCTGCAGAGAGATGAAAATGTACTCTTGCTCCACGTGCACTTGCACGAGATGGGGAATAAAGGCTTAAATTTTAACAATGAGATCTCAGACATTCAGAAAACCAAATGTTCTCCAAAAGTCTGACTAAGAATGGAAAAGGATTCTTTACAGAGGCACACTAATGAACCTCTCTTCCCAAAGGTCTGAGAAATGATTACACTAATAGTTGTCACAAGTATATTAGGTACTGCCATACATGCCTTGAGGTGGAGGGACACCCTAGACAATAAAAACTTCTTTCCTGACTTACTTTCTGACACTACTTACAAATTTACCCCAAAATACAAATTCAACTCATTCAAATGACCTCCTGAAGTTTAAAGCATTAAAACTATTCTAATTTACTTTCAGTTTTTCATTCCATAACACCAACATTCTAACTCAGCCTAATGAACAAAAGATAAAAGAACCTAAACCCAAGATTTTTCAATATATTGTTCTTCAAACATCTATTATGGTGACTCTCTGTTATCATTAATTCCCATCAAGTCAAAGGATCCATTATCCACTGAACCTTTATCATCAAGATAATTCCATTACTGGAATGTCAAGATTCCAACAATATTGTTCCATATTGTTTCCACTACTGTGTTTACATCAGGTTGGAGCAGTTATAGTATGAGTCTTGGTGAGAGTTTGTCATTGGGGGTAGGGTGGGGTGGAAATGCAGCACTTGAAATAGAATCATAGAATCATAGAATGGAAGGGACCTCAAAGATCATCCAGTTCCAACCCCCTGCCATAGGCAGGGACANGAATATTGCTTTGAAGGGACACCAAAGCTTTGGAAACAATGAGACTGCAGTATTTAGCTCTTTCTTAACTCAAAAGACACAGAATTTGCTGTAAACCCTTGGCTAAATTAATTTTTTTTTTTTTTTTAAAACATAATCCCAGAATTAACCAGGTTGGAAAAGACTTTGAGATCATTGAGTCCAACCTATCATCCAACACCATCTAATCAACTAAACCATGGCACCAAGTGCCACATCCAGTCTCTTTTTAAACACTTCCAGGGACGCTGACTCCTTCAGCTCCCCTGGCAGCCCATCCCAATGCCACTCACTCTTGCTGTGAAGAATTTTTTTCCTAACATCCAGCCTAAACCTCTCCTGGCACAGTTTGAGGCTGTGTCCTCTCATACTGTCAGTGGGAAAAGAGATCAACCCCTACCTGGCTACAGCCTCCTTTCAGGTATCACAGAATCTCAAAATGTCAGGGGCTGGAAGGGACCTTGAAAGCTCAGCCAGTCCAAGCCCCCTGCCACAGCAGGATCACCTAAAACAGATGACACAGAAACACATACAGGTAGGTTTTGAATATCTCCAGAGAGGGAGACTCCACAACCTGCCCTGGGCAGCCTGTTCCAGTGTTCAGTCACCCTCACAGGGAAAAAAATTCCTCCTCATGTTTACATGAAACTTCCTATGCCTCAGGTAGTTCTAGTTGTATTTACACACTGAACCTGTTTCAGTTGTTTCATGATGGCTTAATTTCACAAGAACAAAGCAACATTAAAAACTGCTCTGTGACTCTATCCATGTATATCCTAATCACCTCTGAGATTATTTTTAATGAAGGCAAGAAAATAATCCGTATCACATTCGTCTCCAGACCTTTAATTGTTTCATGCAATTTCCCTTGGAAGATGTTCATTTTCATAAATACAGTCTTGGTTTTCTTAACAAAAGACTAATAAATAGTCTATAAATTGCCTTGACTTCTCAACTGAGGCAAATGAGTCAAACTGAAGTTGCAATAAACAGGAGAGTTTGCTGTGTTTTCTGCCATTCAATGTATGTGATTTCTTGCAAACAGTAGTTTCTGCCAGCTGGGATTTTGGTTGTCAGAGCAGTACAGCAGTGCTTGCCAAAGCTCCTTCTTTACACAATGCTGGAGAACTTTGCATTTAGCACAGAGCTGCTATGTAAGCACATGCAACTGAATTGTTAATTTATAGGGGGGAAGCACAAAAACCCAGTATTTTCAGTGCAGAGTCAAAGAAGAGCCAAGCGTGAGAAATGAGATGGAGAATGTAGTAAAACCAATCAGCTCTGCTGACTGAAGCTGCCAGGCAATGCTGTTCCTTTACTAACAACAATCACAGACTAGGAAATAGTATTCCATGTACAGCCTAGGTCCCTAACAGGCAAAAGAATGGTCCAGAAAAGGGAGAGAAAATGTTATTTGGAGTGGGTCCAGAGATGGGCCATAATCAGGGGGCTGGAACACGTCTCCCGTGAGGACGTTCTGCGTTCTACAACCTCCCTGGAGGTGTTGAAGACCAGGTTGGAGGAGTCCTTGAGTGCCCTGTACTAGTGGGAGGTGTCCCTGCCTATGGCAGGGGGTTGGAACTAGATGATCCTTGAGGTCCCTTCCAACCTTACAATTCTATGATTCTATGACAGGCTGAGGGAACTGGGATTGTT
The DNA here is from genome assembly GCA_013399055.1 of Ramphastos sulfuratus. Taxonomy (NCBI): domain Eukaryota; kingdom Metazoa; phylum Chordata; class Aves; order Piciformes; family Ramphastidae; genus Ramphastos; species Ramphastos sulfuratus. The sequence continues at coordinate 8,040 of WBNM01025209.1, forward strand.
CAGCTTGGAAAAGAGACGGCTCCCCGGAGACTGTGATGGTTTGGGAGTTCCCCATCCCCCCACACACTATGAAAATCCCCCAGACCAGACTCAGCCAGTTGGAAGTTAAGGACTGAAGCTCTATTTACAGCTTAGCAAAATGTACAAGCAGAGATATACACAATAGACAGGAATANCAGAAATCCAGACCCCCTCCTGGTCAAAGAAGACTGCCCATAAGGGGCTCAAAGATACCCTCTCTTTCTCCCTCTACTTTCCCAGACAAGCAAACAAAAACAACCACCAGCAAAACTTACATTGTTATGTGTTAGTGGAGAGATGAGAGCAGAGTGAAGAGGAAGTAAATAGGAGCAGCATAGCAGAACAGAGTGGGACAAACTGTTTACATTTGGGCTTTTTATCCCTCTCCACAAAGCAATGAATGATACAGACTTCAACGTTATTTTCTTTTTCACAACCAATGATCTACCTACTTTCATTTAAATATTCTAATTAGCCTCAAGCCAGCACAACTCTTTACAAAGGGTAAGGATGAGGGGCAGTGGTTTTAAATTAGAGAAGAGCAGATTTAGATTGGATGTTAGGAACAAGTTCTTTACCATGAGGGTGGTGGACACTGGAACAGGCTGCTCAGGAAGGTAGATAAGGCCCCATCCCTGAAGATATTCAAAGTCAGACTCAACAAGGCTCTGAGACCTGATGTAGTAGAGGCTGTGCCTGCTTGCTGCAGGGAGGGTGGATTGGATGACTTTTGGAGGTTCCTTTCAACTTAGACCGTTCTCTGATTCTAGGATCTCACCTCAGGCTGTTCAGGGACACCAAATGCTCACTACACTGCAGAAATGTCTTGAATTTCTTTACAGTCTGTCTCCACTGAGTTTCAGGGGAAAGTTACAAAGAGGCAGCCCTGGATGTACCACTGGAGTGCAACACATTGTGAGCGTGCAGTGCTCAGCTTTGGGAAGCAGGCACAGGTGCTTTGAAAGAATGCTTTGCCTGAAACCTGCCTTTTGATTGTTACAGCTTTGGAGACCACCTGAAAAGACAGACCTGACAAGGGCACTGAACTCTGTTTAGAGAACTTAATCCTCATTCTCCCAGCTGCTGACAGGAAAGGGCTGTTTTGCTTAAGTGAAAAATTCCTTTCTTAGAATCAAGGGATGAAAGTGGTAGAGAAGGGCAAACACCCTCCTGGAATGGCAGAGTTAAAATGTCCAACAGCTGGTTGTTAACAGCAGTAGAAACAGCTTTTCCTATTCTACAGTATAAATCAAAGTGAAAAATCTCTGCCAGGTGGCATTAGGCATTATGGGCATACAAAAGCCATCCAAGTAACAACCTGATCCCGTGAGATACTGAGGTCCTCCCTCTTGCTGAAAGGAATGGTGTGGAGGGTGCTATAGATGGAACCTCAGCAGCAAATCACACTCCAAAGCCTACAAAGCACAAGCTACTGCAGTGCTACACTGAGCACTATGTGAAACATCCCCATCGAGAGACAAACTCATAGCTCGTTTAAACTGAAACCCAGATCTCAGGTGCACATATTGCCATGAGATTTGATCTCCATCTTCCTACAACACCAATAGTGTCAGTCTATTCACTTCTAGTTTTGCTGCCTTCACTCCATGAGCAAAGATCCTATTTGTGAGACAGGCAAATGACTGAATGACAAACCTCTCTTTGCAAAGGAAATTTGCTTGATGCTGTTTTTCTCAGGGCAGTTTGATCTAAACTAATGGGCATGTAACATGAAACTAGTTTGTAGTCTAAGTTAGCTGCCACAGGACCACTCAGATTCTGAAAACCATTTGGTCCAGCATATGAACTAGCAACAGTCTGTTACTGTTTATATACATATCTACAAATATTTCTGTGGCCTTTGTCACCAGTGGAGACAGCTGCTTCCAATTAGTGTCCCTCATAAACAGCTCTATGGAGTCAGGCTATATTATTATGATGATGATGATGATTTCCATTTTGCAGGAGAGAAGGTGAAACATGAGAGCAGACCAGATTCACAAAGGTATTTTTGTGCCTGACTCTCACAGAAATGAAACAAACTTGGTTCAGTTGACAGATTTCCTGCGGATCTGGATCCACAGATTGGATGTGCACCTAGATGGGATTGTACCACCTAAGACTTTTAACTTCCACTGTGTTTTTTTTTCATCTTTAAAAGGACATGAGTGGACTGAACACAAACCTATCTATTCAGAAAACTGAGCTGTATTACTTCCTTTGGTAAGGTCCTCTTTTCTGTTACTACCAAGACAATAATTAAACAGGCAAGAGGATCTTGGAGAGAGGAAAATAAAAAGGAGGAGTTTGTGAGTGGTTTGTTTTCTTATCAAATGGTTGTACTGGTAGGGGTTAATTTTTTCATGCTGTTTGTGATTCATTTTGCCTCAATTCTATCACAGAATCATAGAATACACTGAGTTGGAAGGGACCTCTGGAGGTCACCTAGTCTAACCCCCCTGCAGTAAGCAGGGACATACCCAACTAGATCAGGTCCACACACTAGAAGAAATAATATCCTGATAAACACTGAAAATGTGAAAATCATTAATGCTGTCAAACAGTAAGAAAAATCTCATTTTATAAAGCAGTTTCAGAAGCACAGATTTCTATAGATATTTTATCTCTATACAACAATATAATAATACAATAATACCTTTAGTTAGTTATGAAAAATCCCTTTTGTTGTCAGACCTGTGTTAAACCTAACCACAGAGCTCTGTTAAACCTAACCACAGAGTCAAAGCTCTCTGTTAAACCTAACCACAGGACCAAAGCTCTCCTCTGGCTGTGTCATGGGATTCAAAGCTGGGATGCCTTACCCACCAAGTGCAGTCCTCCAGGTACTAGATAGGCCAGAAGGTGGACACCAGAAGATGTACACCTTTGTTATTTCCTTCCCATCATGCTGCACCTCCCTACACAAAGTGGCTGCACTGTCAGTTTCTCCCTTTTCTCCCTCTCTGTTTCCCAACACCAATCCTTACCTCCTGCGACGTGCGGGGGAGGTTTGCAGCCTTCTGCGGCTGGCCAAAGCTAATGTCTGCTGCGTAACTCGGGGCTGGCAGTGCGGGGACAGCAGGCCTGGTGTTAGGTCTGGCTGCGCGGCAGGAAGGCTTTGGAAACCTTTGGCCTCACGACACTGCGCCGAGGAGTGCGAACTTGTGCACTCTGTATTTGCAAATAGCACTGCCGTTTACAAGTCCCAGCGCAGTGCGGAGCTTCCATTTCACTCCTCTGCCCGCTCAGCCCGAGCCGCTCTGCACGCACAGGCAGTGGGGGAGATTTCACTCCCCTGCCCGCTCAGCCCGAGCCGCTCTGCACGCACAGGCAGTGGGGGAGATTTCACTCCCCTGCCCGCTCAGCCCGAGCCGCTCTGCACGCACAGGCAGTGGGGGAGATTTCACTCCCCTGCCCGCTCAGCCCGAGCCGCTCTGCACGCACAGGCAGTGGGGGAGATTTCACTCCCCTGCCCGCTCAGCCCGAGCCGCTCTGCACGCACAGGCAGTGGGGGAGATTTCACTCCCCTGCCCGCTCAGCCCGAGCCGCTCTGCACGCACAGGCAGTGGGGGAGATTTCACTCCCCTGCCCGCTCAGCCCGAGCCGCCCTGCACGCACAGGCTACTCGAGGCGTCCGCCCGCACATCGCTTGCAAAGCTTGCAGAGAAACTGCAGCTCTTCCACCTATTGCAAACAAGGTGTTTCAGTGTTTCCCCCTTTGCTTTCCCATATGGGTTTAAACTGGAAGAGGGGAGATTGAAACTGGATGTTAGGAAGAAGTTCTTTGTAGTGAGGGTGGTGAGACACTGGAACAGGTTGCCCAAGGAGGCTGTGGATGCTCCCTCCCTGGAGGTGTCCACGGCCAGGTTGGATGAGGCCTTGAGTGACCTGTACTAGTGGGAGGTGTCCCTGCCTATGGCAAGGGCTTGGAACTAGATGATCTTTAAGGTCTCTTCCAACCTTAACCATTCAATAATTCTATGATTCTATGATCAGCCAGGCCTGTATTTCTCTCTGTCACCTAAAGATAAATATAAATTATTTGTTGGGAAAGGAGAGACCTAACGGTTGGCAGATTTTGCCACGGCTTTTTGGCAGGGACACACTCGCTCTGCGCAGGTATTCAAGAGAGATGTCTGGCAGCCCCTTCTTGGGGCTGAGAGAAACCATGGTTACTAAGGTTAGAAGCTTACATAAACGACTGCCTGGGCACTTTACGTGCTTCCACAACTTAGCAGCATTCCATTTGGTGTGTTTAGGAGATTCGGTTTGCTCTCCTTTGGTGGTACTATTTTGTTATTAAACAAAACACGGACATGGCTCAACAGAGCTATAAAGAGCCTGAACAAAGAATGTCTGAGCCATTTATGAAAAAGTTATGACGCCAACAATCAAAATGCAGAAGCATCCTGACAACAGATATAGAATCTCAGACTGGTAAGGTTGGAAGTGACCTCAAAGATCATCTAGTTCCAGATCTGAATCCTCCTCAGGTTGTGTAAAACACAGCACTCTTCCTCTCTCCCTGAGGAAAGTCAGCTTAAGATATGTGCTAGAAAAATCACAGAATCACAGAACTTCAGAGGTTGGAAAGGACCTCCAGAGATTAGCCAGTCCAACCTCCCTGCCAAAGCAGGATCACCCAGGGGAGTTCACACAGGAATGCGTCCAGGTGGGCTTTGAAAGTCTCCAGAGAAGGAGACTCCACAACCTCTGTGGGCAGCCTGTTCCAGGGCTCTGTCACCCTCACTGTAAAGAAGTTTCTCCTCATGTTGAGCTGAAACCATCACTGTTTCAGTTTGTAGCTCTTGCTCCTTGTCTCTTATTGCTGCAGACCACTGCAAAGAGCTTGGTCCCCTCCACTTGACACCTACCCCTCAGCTGTTGATAGACATTGCTCAGATCCTCTCTCTTCTTCACACTAAACAGCCCCAGGAGTCTCTCTTTGTAGGGAAGGTGCTCCAGTCCCCTTCAAAAATCTTCAAAAGCCAAAGCACCACATGGTACTAGTGATACCCACCCGCTATGACAGATGATAGCTATCACTGATGGCTACTAAAGAGACTGAATAAACCCCCAAGCACTTTGGAGAACCCTGTTTCAAAGGGTTAGTAAAACTATCAGAGTATAACCATACATCTCTACCTGCGTTTGCATGGAGACAGTAACCTAAGAGAAATGTAAAGCAAGGAGAAGCATCTCTGTTCCATACAGAACTGCAATGCCATGCCCAAATTCTTTCAGGTGAAAAAGCCCCTCCCTAGACAGTTTAGTTGTGATTGCCCAGCCCAAAACCCTACTGCAACACTAGTCTCTAAATTTCTCTAAATGTCTCTAAATTTCCCTTATTATAGAATCATAGAATGGTAAGGTTGGAAGGGACCTCAAGGATCATTCAGTTCCAACCCCCTGCCATACTGCCTCTAGAATTCTTTCTGTCTTCTCTTTTTTTCTTCTTCTTCTTCTTTTTTTTTTTTAAAGGGAAGAAATGTTACTAACATTGGTCAAAATCAGGTACAAAATTTGACAAGAAATGCAATTACTGCAGACAGCTTTCTGCCCTCCTTTTTTACTAATGCCTTCTGACATATATTTGTTTTCCAATTCATAAGGTGACAAAAAGAGGGGGAAAAAAAA
>WBNM01025210.1:9959-43075 GCA_013399055.1 Ramphastos sulfuratus
GGCTGCTCTCAGCCATTAACCACCCAGCCTGAAGTTGTGCTTAGGATGTAGATAACATTTAAGGGTCCCTCCCAACCCAAATTAACCTATGATCATAGAATCACAGAATGTCAGGGGCTGGAAGGGACCTCCAAAGCTCATCTGATCCATCCCCCCTGCCAGAACAGGATCACCCAGAGCAGGTGACCCAGGATGCATCCAGATGGTTCTTGAATCTCTCCAGAGGGGGAGCAATAACCCCCTGGGCAGCCTGTTCCCGTGGTTCGTCACCCTCACAGGGAAAAGATACCCTATAATCCTGATGGCTTGAACTTCAGTCTTCCTCCCCATGCCAGCACCTCCCCATGACTTGGCAGGCACACAGAGCAAACCCCACCCGCGGCCAAGGCAAGGCAGGAGCAGCAATGGAAGCTTCTTACCTTCTTTGGCACACACCCAACATTGACCTAGAGGGAAACGAGAGCAAATGTCAGGGTTAAGGCTTCATGTTCGCAAAGGCGACGCCCCACAGAGCGTCCCACAGCAGGCTGGCACCAAATGCCAGCTCCCTGCCCAGGCACACACAGGCAGGATGAGAGATTTCTGGTCAAAGAGGGTTGGCTGTTAGCTGCCTTAGGAGCCTCAACACTTGGGGTTTTGCTTCCCTTCCTTGAAGGAGCACATGGAAGGTACCTGGGCTGCAAGGGGCTCAGCCACAGACCATTTCAGAGAAGGGTGTTTGCCCTTTCCCAAACCCCTGCTCCTAGGCAGGCAGCTCTTCCAGAATGCTCAAAGCATAAAACTAGAGCCTGTCCCTGGCTTGTCTGGGGAACAAGTTTGGGTTTATCTGCTTGCCTCCAGCTCCCTCTGCCCTGCTGTGCTGCCTTCCAGGGGTAATGGGCTTTGTAGCTGTGCTGCACAGACCCAGGACCCAACACCATCCCTTTATCGGCCTGGAAGGAGCCAGAAAAAAACAGGGAAGAGGGGAGCATCCCAGGGATGAAGGGGATGTGACCTGTCCCCTCCCAGCAACTCAGCATGACAAGGCAGGTCCTTGCACAACCCTACGGCTCCTGCCCTTCGGCCTCCCGAACTCCGGGCAGCCGAGGCCGGCCACGGACGAGCTCCGGAACAACCGGAGGGGACAGGGATTAATCCCGCGGGAACCGGGACGTACGTCGGGACAACAGGGACGAGCTCTGAGGGAGCCCAGAGCAGCCCCCGAGAACCGGGACCCGTCCCGAGGTGAACCGAGACCTGCCCTCGGGCCATCGGAACCAGCCCCGGGAGAGGCAGGACGGGCCCAGTGGGAACCAGGAAGAGCTGAGACCAGCCCCGGGACATTCGGGGTAACGGAGACCGCCTAACCCGTCCCGGGACAGGATCTCCCCTCCCGTGGGTGCCCCCGGGACTCACGCAAGTACCACCGAAGCGGTGCGGCTCCACCAAGGCGACCCGAGCTCCCAGCTCCGCCGCCCGCCGGGCTCCCGCCAGTCCCCCGGACCCACCGCCGAGCACCAGCAGCTCGTAAGCAGCCGCCGCCATAGCTGCAGGGCTCTGGAAGTCCCGCCCCGCCGCCCCGCCCCGGGGCCATCCCTTCCCATGCCCATCCCTTCCATGTCCGCTGCCCGCCCCCGTCACAGCCCAGCCGGTTTGGGGCAGACAATGGCAAGTTTATTGGTTCAGGTACAGCGAGGAGGATCTGCAAGCACTTCCAGGACAAATATACAGAGGGGAGAGGGCGGCGGGGCGGGAGAGGGGAATAACAAAAAAATAAACAAAACTACACAAAAGAAATTAAAAAGCAGGAGCAACACAGAACGGGAATGGAGCTAAAAAGGGGAAGGCTTTTTTTTTTTTCTTCTCTGTGTTATGACAACGTACTCCCAAGCAGGAATTGCTTCCTTTCTCCAGTTAAGTCACTTGGGCTTTCAATAAAATAACAGAGTGGTGGGGAAAGAAGTTAGTGTGCATTTCCCTCAAAAATAAACTCTAAAGTCATGCCAGTTAAACACTAGAACTAAAAATGTACAAAGAAGCGAGATGGAAGTGGTGTTACAGGAGTTACCTTTTCCTCTCTCAACAGTCCAGGAGGAAAAAAAAAAATCATCAAAAAAACCAAACCAAAACCAAACCAACCAAACCCAATGACTACGAATACAGCAGGCAAACTGACTGTGTTGGGCTGATGGGAGGAGAGCAGAGAGAGAGAGAGAAAGAGAAAGAGAGAGAGAGTGGTGGAAGGAATTCAGTCTCAAGTTGTGCTGAGCGCTCTTGTCCTCGGTATGGCACATTTTGGTCCATGATGGGGCTGCTGACGTTGAGACCAACCCTGATTGCTCACAGGAAGGTGTCAGTGTTGTTGCTCTTTTCCAATGCCAGGTGTCCTTCCTTCTGCTAAGGGCAGGAGAGGTTTATAGGAAGTAGTCTGGGGTGCGACGGGTAACATGAGGCTCTCCGCGGCGAGGTGCTGGGTCAAACTGGAGGCTGTGGGGAAGAACAAAGGGTCGTGGAGGAGGGCAAACAAGGTGGTTTTCGGGGCCATGATCAATACTAAGCTCTCCTGCTGCTGTCATAGAATCAGAGCGGTAGGGGGTGGGAGTGACCTCAAAAGATCGAGTCCAATGCCCCTGCCACACAGCAAGATCACATAGAATGGGTCACACAGGAATGCATCCAGATGGGTCCTGAGTGTCCCCAGAGAAGACTTTCACTCTCTGTCACTGTACTCATCCCAGATGCTTCCACATAAAGCTTTCTGAGTCCCAAAACAAGCCTCTGTGGGAGTGAAAGCTCAGCAGCTTGTGCAAATGCTGCCTATCACAGAATCACTGAATGTCAGGAGTTGGAAGGGACCTCCCAAGATCATCAAGTCCAACTCCCCTGCCAAAGGAGGGTCACCTAGGGCAGGTCACACACAAATGCATCCAGGCAGGAAAAGCCTCCAAAGAAGGAGACTCTACAACCTCTCTGGGCAGAACATCACCCAGATGGAAGGAACATCACCCAGAATGAGCACCTCAGAGAATCACAGAATTGCCTGGTTGGAAAAGACCTTAAGATTCAGTCCAACCATAACCTGACATCTCCCTGTGCACACCTGCTGCAGCCTGCCCCTAAGCTCTTCTTTTAATACCTATAGGGATGGTGACTCCACCACCTCCCTGGGCACCCTGTTCCTGTGCCTCAGCAGCTCATTGCTGCTTTAGCAGAAGCTCAGCTGAATGCACAGCTCCCTCTTCCACCCCTCCCTTCAAAAAGTCGTGCTACCAAAAATGCAAAGAAATAGGCAAATCCGTCTGGTTTGACTCTCTCCATCAAGCTTGAGCCATCAGAGAGGTTAAGAAAACAGAGAGGCTCCAACTCTGCAGACAGCCATAAAGTGTTGCACTTCAGAGAATCTTTTCAGACCTTAACTCGCTGCTTATTTTCAGATGTTCCTGCAGGAAGAGCAGGCAGCAGTAATTCCAGGGTGGCTTAAGCTGGCTCTTCAGGAAAAGAATCCCTTTGGGAAGGATCAGACATTCCTCACAACACAAGAGTGGTTAGGGAGAGAGTTTACAGAAGCAGTTACTCACAAGGAATATTTTAAAGTGTCATCTAGTTCCATGATAGCAGCCTGGTTCCCACAGCGGTAACAGTAATTGGGCGCACTGAAGATGGTCACCACATTTCGGTCGTGGCACCAGTTGTAACCCTGCCAGAGAAAAGAGGGAAGAAGAAAAGGTCTTTGTTAATCCCCAAACCTCAGCCTGTCTCAAGTTCCTCAACTTGTGAAACTGCAGATTTGTCATAACTATTTCCAAATTACTTCCTTTGAGGAGTCCTCTGTCACAAGAACAAGAGGTAGCCATCCACCAAAGCCATCCTCAACCACCTGGAGGTCAGCCCTGTGTCACTCCTGTGTTTCACAGCATCACAGAACGGTTTGGGTTGGAAAGGATCATCCAGTTCCAACCCTCTGCCATGGGCAGGGGCACCTCCCACTAGCCCAGGTTGCTCAAGGTCTCATCCAACCTGGCCTTGAACACTTCAAGGGAGGGGACATCCACAATCTCCCCAGGCAATCTGTTCCAGTGTCTTCCCACCCTCACTGTCAAGAATTTCTTCCCAACCTCCAACCTAAATCTCCTCCAGATTTTTAGGTATGCCTTCAGGCTTTTGTCCAGCACCATGAGAACTTGCCTGCTGGATGCCAGAGACTTGTGACACACAGTGTTACTTATGGGATCTACTTGAACTGGATTTTAAAAATATATCTGCTCCATTGACCCAGCTGGCATTTCTCCAGCAAGATGAACCAGAAAAGTCCATCCTCAACCCAAATGACAGCTTAATCCTCATCACATCTGACTGCTGAGCATTACAGGACAGCCTGCTTAATGCAGCAGCAGCCTAAGCACAGCAGTAAGGGTGTAAGGAGATTATTGCTTCCACAAATAGGCTGCGACAGGGACCCTTTGGTGATTTACTTAGAGAGGGAGGGGAAAAAAGGGCAAAATATCACCTGATTAACATCATGGATCAAAGCACAAATCTTGTTTCATGTAATTAAAGTCCTTCTTTGATACCACAGAATGGTAGGGGTTGGAAAGGACCTCCAGATATCATCCAATCCAATCCCTCTGCCAAAGCAGGATCACTTAGGGCAAGTCACACAGGAATGTATCCAGATGGGTCTTGAAAGTCTCCAGAGAAGGAGACTCCACAACCTCTCTGGGCAGCCTGCTCCAGGGCTCCAGCACCTCCACAGTAAGGAAGTTTTTCCTCCTGTTGAGGTAGAACTTCCTGGGTTCCAGTTTCTGTCCACTGCTCCTCATCCTACCACAGGACACCACTGAAGAGAGTCTGGCCCCTTCTTGACACCCACCCTTCAGATATTTATGAACATTCATGAGACCCCCTCTCATTCCTCTCTTCTCCAGACTCAGCAGTCCCAGGCCTCTCGGCCTTTACCTGCACAACATTTAGGTGTCAGCTTACGCAAGGTCTCACAGAATGATACCCATCAGCATCTCTCTTTTGCTAGCCCCAGCGAGAACTCCCGCCCTACCTCCATGACAAGTTGGTGAGCACGGGAGACCAGTGTGAGACCATTGGCGTGGTTAAATGTTTCAGAAATGTCTTGCCCAAAGGTGTAGCCAGCACCACGTGGGGATATCCCCCAGCCGCCGCGATCGTCCGGATCCGACCACAACAGATCACACATGGGACCCTTTGAGAGACCAAGTTCAGCGTTAGGGCACTAGCAGGACTGCCACAAAAAGCCACTTTTACTGTCCCCACCTCCCCTTCCACACACACTGTTCACCATTTCAACCAGCCAGAGGTACAAAGACACAAAGAGCAGACCCACACTTTTACTCTTGATTTGCACAGTGTAGTAAAAAAAGCCAGGTGAGGTTTGTAGGTCCAAGGATGTTCACTGGTGGCAGCCAAATTGCAATAAATTAAAGAACGAACCAACCCAGAGGAGCTGAACTCACTGTTCCAGAGACTGATGTAAAGCCCTTCTGGCAGGGTATTAATCATTTAATCTCCTCTCCTAAACAGTCTGCTGTTGGACCTGGCATATTAAAATCCATCCTGGTGTAGACCTAACAGTCACAAATGAAGCTCAGCAGCTTTTCTTGCTGAGCAGTGAAGACAATCCAGCATTTATCCAAGCCTGAGGCTGTTTCCTACTCATTGATCTGGCCTCTGTGCTAGGGACCACACTGACTGCATCTGGAGGTCCTCAGGACAGCCAGATGCCAGCACACAGGACTGGGAAAATCCCAGAGCAACGATACAATCATTACATCTAATTACAGGTAGATGTCCCACCAGGTAGCTCCCCAACTCTGGGAGTCACTGACACAGCCCAGGTCAGGTTTTTGGAAGGTCTGGGCAGACCCTGCTGCATCATTCTTGCAAGCACTGCTTTGTAGGATAAGCAGTTTAAGAATGTTTAATAAACATTCAAACCCATTTGTAAGCCTCATCCACACCGAGAGCAGATATTTGTTACCCTGGGAGCTCAGAAGGTGGTTTCTTTACCCCCAGAAAGTGACAAACAAGGTGAAACAACCTAGACTGGATGAGAAGACAGGATGGTGACACAAACAGCCTCATGTGTGGGCTGTTTGCTCACAAGCAGGTATTAAACATCTTCCCCTGGCAAATACCGTTCTCTGAGTCAGCCTGGCAGCCAAAACATCTCCCTCTGAGTCAGCCTGGCAGCTAAAACATCTCGTGGTTCTGTGAAAACAGCTGTGAGAACCCCACAGTTCTGCCTCTGGGGACTGCGGTCATCAAATCACACTGACCTGCTTTGTGTTTTGCCCAAATGCATGTTCAGCTGCCGTAGCTCTCAGAAAGGCAATAACCTGCTGTGTGACCAAGTGCCTCACTGCTTCAATGGCTTCCAGTGGGAGGCCACGTTTGTGGTTTCCACCAACAGCTACCCTTGAGTGTGAGACTGGTGGTTAACTGCATCTCCTCTCCTCTTACCTCGTGTGGAACTTCCTGCAGGCGGTCCAGAGCTCTGATATGATCCAGTGTGTCTATGGATGGAGAGAGGCCACCGTGAAGACAGAATATCTGTTAGGGGAAGAAAAAAAACGAGCAATCTGTTCAGTGCACACTGTTCTGGGAAGACTGAGCTCAGAAAATGATTTGGTTTCACTCTCATATTCTTTTAGAGCTACAGCCATCTCGCCTTCACAGCGGAGACACCAAACTGAATCTGTGCAGAAGGAAAGAGAGACTGCACTTTGCACACAGAGCAACAGCAAAGACACCAAACCCTCTGTTTTAAGCAGATCTTGCCTCAAGGGATGACAGGAAATGGCCTCCAGTTGAACCAGAGGAGGTTTAGATTGGATATCAAAAAATGTCTCCACTGAAAGGGTCATCAGGCACTGCAACAGGCTGTCCAGGGAGGTGGTGGAATCACCATCGTTGGAGGTGTCTAAAAGATGTTTGGATGAGGAGCCTAAGGACACAGTCTAACAGTTGTGTACAGGGAGATGTTGGGATGTGGTTGGACTGGACGACCTCAGGTCTTTTCCAGCCAGATGAATCTATGAACTTGGCCTGCATCTAATGGGTCACGAGGGGATCCCCACTTGTTGAGTGCTCATTTAGAAACACTCCTTTGGTGACAGAACCACAAACCTTCCCACACCATCGACCTGCATTAACATCTCTCTAAATTCTTCCCCAGATCCACAAGAAGTGCAGAGGGGTTAAAAACAGTCAGGTCACAAGTTAAAGAAGCTGGTTTGAGGCCGTTCCTGTAGAGGTCAGAGAAGAGAGAGGTGTGCAGGGCTTACCTGGCCATCCACGAGAGCTGTGAGCGGAAGGTAATCGAAGAGATCTGTGAAGTACTTCCAGACGTTGGCGTTGCCGTACTTGCGCAGGCACTCGTCGTAGAAGCCGTACACTTGTGTGATCTGCCTGCTCTCGTGGTTGCCCCTCAGGATGGTGATGCGCTCTGGGTAACGCACCTATGGACACAGAGGCTCCTCTTTAACACCACAACTGTCCCCTCAGCCTGGACAGAAACCTCTACAGGTATTTCAAGCAGCTGTTATTCAACAGCACCTGTCCATTAACGCCTTGCAATTTACATCCCTTGAGCTCAAGCCAATGGTGGCATCGACACAAGCAGCAATTCTTCAACACCTCCCCAGAAATGCAGTTTTGTCCACAGATGTACAGAATTGGTTGGGTTGGAAGGGATCTTCAAAATCATCCAGTTCCAATCCTCCCTGCCATGGGCACGGACACCTCCCACCAGCCCAGGTTGCTCAAGGCCTCATCCAGCCTGGCCTTGAACACCTCCAGAGAGGGCATCCACAGCCTCCCTTGGAAACCGGTTCCACTGTCTCCCCACCCTCACTGTCAATAATTTCTTCCTAATCTCCAGTCTCAATCTCCCCTTGTCCAGCTCAAAACCATTGTCCTTGCCCTGTCACTACAAGCCCTTGTCGAAGCCCCTTCCCAGCTCTCCTGTAGCCCCCTTCAGGTACTGGAAGGCTGCTCTAAGGTCTCCTCAGAGCCTTTTTTTCTCCAGGCTGAACAACCCCAACTCTCCCAGCCTGTCCCCATAGGGGAGGTGCTTCAGCCCCACTGGCCATCATGTTGTAGAAGAGCTGTCAAGCCCTACCTTCAATGCTACTAGAAGAGTCACTGTCTCCACTGAGTAGTAGCCTCTGTCCACGTAGTCGCCCATGAACAGGTAGTTTGTGTCTGGTGACTTCCCACCAATTCTGAAGAGCTCCATAAGGTCGTGGAACTGCCCATGGACATCTCCACAGACAGTGACAGGGCAACGTACCTCCTGCACATTGGATTCTTTAGTGAGGATTTCTTTAGCCTAGAAAGAGAAAAAAGAAACATCCAGCCAAAACTTAGGAAGCTCCTCCATGAGTAGGTGAAGATGTGACTCAAGTGCATCCATCCTGGAAACCTACTTTCACTGACCACTGTTCCACTGGCCAAGCAGCTTGTTGGGTGAGCAAAGCCAAAGTGTGTGGCACAAAGCCCCGCGTACCATGACAAGGTTTGCCACTGAGAAGCTGAGTCATGAAGAGCTGATTGTACCTCAAGCACTGCCAAACAGATTCAAAGAAGGAACTAAACGAGTTAATTTCCAGCCCCCCCCCGCCCCAACCTTGAAATGATGCAGCAGGAACTTGCACTGGATGTGTGACTTCCACCATCCTGAGCTTCTTCCAAGCATTTCTCCAGAGCAGAAAATGTGAAGTGCTTCTCTGGTGAGCATCATGGGCAGATGTCATCTTCTTAAGCACAGCTGATTTTTTCTCAACACCCAGATTTTGACAGATCTCTCCATCTACGTGTTCAACACCGCTCAGCCCTGTGGGCTACGGCAGCACTTGGCACTCTGCCTGCCACAGTCAAGTGCTGTCCATGATGCTACCTAGAAGCTTTCACCTGGGGAACCACTACTCTCCCCTCAGTACTGCATGTCCTGTCAGCACCAGTTCAGTGTGCAGCTGCTACAGGCAGAGATGAGTCAACGCTTGCTGTCTGCTGTCAGGGTAGCAATACCAGAGGAGTTAGCACTCACCACTCAGGCAACTCTTAGGGCTTTCCGGACAACTCGCTGCACTAAAGCACGCATCGAGGTACAAGTTATTTGATACTTCCACAAGTAGGACAGAACAAGGAGGACATAACAGTGCTGGAGAGTGTCCAGAGAAGGGCAACCAAGCTCATGAAGGGTCGGGAGAACAGGGCTGGTGAGGAGCAGCTGAGGAAACTGGGGGTGTTTAGTCTGGAGAAGAGGAGGCTGAGGGGAGAGCGCAACGCTCTCTACAGCTCCCTGAAAGGAAGATGGAGTGAGGTGGGGGATGGTCTCTTCTCCCTAGTTTCAGGTGACAGAACAAGAGGAAATGGCCTGAAATTGTGCAAGGGGAAGGTTAATTTTGAGACTAGAAAAAATTTCTTTGTCAGGGATTGGCACAGGCTGACCAGGGAGGTGGTGGAGTCACCAACCCTGGAGGTGTTCAAGAAATGTGTGGCCACGGTACTTGGGCACATTGTTTAGTGGCTATGGTAGTGCTGGGTTGATAACTGGACTCAGTGATCTCAGAGGCCTTTTCCAATCCACACAAATCTGTGATTCTCTAAGTCACCTGACTTGCAAGGCCATCCTTACACACAGGCTCCCCCTGCTATGTTTTGGTCTGACAACATCTCAGCAGCTCAGTGGGTTGCTCTCCACCCCACACAGCCACGTGGAGCCACTCAATTGCCACCTTCACCAGCGACACAGCAGCAGGCTGGAACAGCTCTTGTGCCAGCACTGACAGCTGCTCCTCACTGCCTTCCTCCCCTGGGATCCCTCAGGCTTCCCTCTCTGTCGCTGCACACCCATAAACCCCACACTGAGCTCTGCCAAGCCCAGAATCTGGCAGCAGCAGGTCCATGCCATGGAAACGGCACCACCAACGCTGTATTAGTGCCACAGCGACAGAGCCAGCTCCTAGTGTGATTGCTGAGCAGAAATGATGCCAGGGAAGGCTGCCCATGACCAAGTGGCTCATCTGCAGAAATACTGGGCACCCACTACAGCACCAGATGAGCTGAGCTGGGTTACTCTGCCAAGAAAGGACCAAGGCAAGCACCAGTGCCAAAGGTTAACAGGGCTGCCTCAGCTCTGCACCTTCAGACTGCATCATAGAGTCAGAGTGGTAGAGGCTGGAAGAGACCTCTGGAGATCATCCAGTCCCTGACAAAGCAGGATCACCTAGAGAAGGTCACACAGGAACACATCCAGGTAAGTTTTGAAAGTCTCCAGAGGAGGAGACTCCACAACTTCTCTGGGAAGCCTGCTTCAGGCTTCCAGCACCCTCACAGTAAAGAAGTTTTTCCTCATATTGAGGTGAAACCTCCTGGGTTCCATCTTGTACCTGTTTGCTCCTTGTGCTATTACTGGGCACCACTGAAAAGAGCCTGGCACCTTCATCTTGACAGCCACTCCTCAGATATTTATAGACATCGATAAGATCCTGTCCCAGCCTTCTCTTCTGAAGACTAAACAGCCCCAGGTCTCTCAGACTTTCTTCACAGAAGACATGTTCAAGTCCCTTCATCATCCTCATCTTGGTCACTGGCAAGATAACTGGAGCCGTATGTCTGGAAAGGGAACCTTCTCCACAGGTTTCCAGAACAGGTGGAAACTAATAACTCAATTTCCCTTACACTGGGGTAGATTTCTTCTTCCTGCTTAAGCTACCAAAAAGAACAAACATTCCTGAGCTCCCCTTCACTAACCTGGCACAGAACACCCTGCATATGGAGGTGGCACTTCTCTCACCCAGGGCACCTTTTGCCTGCCAGATTTCCCATCCTTCTCCAAGCACAACAGTTTACCAACTTCTAAAGGCAGGGCACACAGAACTGCAAAAGCAAAGTCAGAGGCAATTTAAACATATGGAGCCACAACCAGCCTCCCTGGCCATACCCAGCTGGCATCAAAATGACCACAGATGGAGGGATGACATCCCTGGCTTTAGTTGGCTCTTTCTCTGCACCCAGCAGTTCCTCTGCTAATTACAAGCCATGCAATGGAGCCTATCTGCAAATAATGTGTTTGGTTTGCTGCCTCCGGCTAAGCAACCGATGCAGATCAGTGCTCCAGGCACATCTGAGGCACACAGAACACCCACGGGCAGCCTCAGTCCACTCTGAACAAAAGGGATGAGGGATCACCAGTGCTGAACAGGCACCAGCAGGCAATGATCTGGCTATTCATCACCAGCTCACTCGGCTCACCATGATGCAGCTCCCACCCACTGCTACCAGAAAGAGGTTGCTTGCTGAGAGTGCCCTCAGTGGGCTCAAAAATGTTCACAAACTCCCTGGTTCAAGGACAGGGAATTGCTGGAGAGGGTGCAGCAAAGGGCTACAAAGATGCTGAGGACTGGAATATCTCTGATGGGGAAAGCCTGAGAGAATTGAGGCTTTTTAGTCTGGAGAAGAGCAGACTGAAGGGGGATCTCATCAATGCTGATTAGTGCTTAAAGAGTGGGTGGCAGCAGGATGGGACCAGGCTTTGTTCAGTGGTGCCCAGTGACAGGACAAGGGATGATAGGCACAAATGCGAACATAAAAAGATCCATCTAATTAGAATGGGGAACTTCTTTCATTTAAGGGTGACAGAGCACTGGAACAGGCTGTCCAGAGAGGTGATGGAGTCTCCATCTCTGGAGACATTCCAAACCCACCTTGACATGTTCCTGTGTGACCTTCTCTAAGTGATCCTGCCTTGACAGGGGTGTTGGGACTTTATCTTCAGAAGACCTTTCCAACTCCTATGATTCTGTGACTCTGTGTTAGCTGCCTTGCCTCTTTTAGGGAAAGAATAATTAAAACCCAAGCAATGCAGGGCTTGGACAGCATCTGGCATGCCCCTTGGACAGAACATAATGGGAAGGGTGTGACCCTGATCCTCAAAGACACATCCTGCACATGGACTTGATGGTGTGGGATCTAAACTGACTGGATACTGCTGAATGTGCTGCATCTCTGAGTGCAACAGCAGAACTCAAATTCTGTTCAAGTGTCTTTAAAAGCATCTATAGCACCTTTTGAGAGCTTCTGCCCTCTGGGAGAGACGAATATAAAACACAGTCACAAAACAGCTGCTCGATGTGTTCTGAGTGTTGCACAAAGCAACAGATGGAGTTTTGTTATAACCTGGAGCTAACTGAACCACAAAAGCTATGAGGTGCTTTCTGCTTTCTCCTATCACGTACACTGCTCCCTTCCCAGATGTGAAGAAAGCACCACACTCACTTCAAGCCTTTGGGGACAAGACACAGGACGCTGTACAGATACTTCAACCACATCGCCACTCCCCACCTCTGACCTGCCCAGGAAACCCACCCTGAAGAGCCTCTTTTGTGCAGTGATAGGCCAAACATACTCATGTTAAACACATCCCAGGAAGGGAGGCCAGCCTGAGTCCTGAAATGTTGGTACTAGAAGAATCTAGAAGTTTCCTTCCATGAGAGAGGAGGAGCAAGCAGCTGAGGAGCAGCAGCTTCTGAAGCTGGCTGCCAGCTGTTTCTGCACAGCCTATTTTAGGTTACTATGCAGACAAACATATATGCACAGCAATAGACTCAGTCTGTCATTTCAATACTGCAGAGCTGGTTCACATCAGGCAGGGGAGCTGGCCACTGAAGTTTGGCTTGGCCTCATGTGACTTCCTAATGCAGAATAAAACCTCTAAAATCTTCAGCATCATTAAAAACACCCCAGAAATGCAGCAACTAACTGGTGCACTGACTGCAGATTTCACTGTGCAAAGCTCATGCTAAGGGCAAATGACTTAAAGAAACAAAAACAAGGATAAAAATCTCTGATGCAAGCAAGCAAGCTGCCCTGCACTACCATCATGAAGAAGGCTGTTCAACAACTATGATTTAAAGTCATATTATAGCTACCTTTGCTTTAGAAAACTGCGACTAACACTGGTCAGCTTCCTAAACACATGTCCCAGCTGTTCTGGATGAAAACCTTACCCAGGTCAGAACAAAGAGCAGCAGTTTTTAGCTATTTTTATGACATAAACCTCCACTAAGCACAGCTGCTGCCGCATTTGTGCCCAAAATGACTATTTGTCAACTGTAAGCTTGCTCGTCACTTCAATCCCTCTCTCCTTCCCAGTTCTAGATTGTGGAGATGACCTTTGTAGACTGGAATACAAACTGCTTTTCCAGTCCTCAATCCATGTGGAGGGAGGCTGAAGCATCCATGTCCCAATAATGTACTGTGGTGTCCCCACAGGAGGAATCTGAATGGTCTCGGGCCTTGAAGACAACTCATGAACATGCTGAAACCTGAGCTGCTCCACCAGCTTTGAGACCACTGTTAGGATCACCAGAGGACTCAACCCCAAAACCAAATCCCCCCCATGTCAGCATCACAATCCAGCCAGGAAGTAGATGTTCACCACTGTGCTTTCTCTAGAGAAAAGCCCCAGATATCTGCTCTGCACGAGATCCTCTGACAGCACAGAAATTCAACTCTGTGAGATTCATTTGCTGTACCACAAGCTCAGTCTGACCTTCAGAGACCCAGAGAAGCCAGCCATGGAGCTTCTGACCAAAATCCAACAGAACTGTCACTCCATCAGATTAAACTACTATGTCAACAAGTGTGCTGAGGCTATTAAACCTCAAGGAGCCTGGTGTAAACAAGAACAAGTTAGACTCTACTCATTTGAGATGAAATCCAGAGGGACAGAGCTGTCCTGCCCTTCAGCACAAGGCAGCAGAACCTGGACCCTCAGGAATGCCTGGGACTGTCAAGGTGCACATGTGCTCCTGGAGATACCTGGGCCAGCACATCCCAGCACGTCATTGCTGGAGAGATGAAATATTCCTAGGCATGACTCAACACAACACTTGGAATTTCATGGTTTGAACTGCGTTCAGGATGCTACTTGGCTCCATCACTCACACTAATATCCCCAATTAGTGCAGAGGAGCTTGCTAACTCATTCTCCTAACATTAATCTTAGCTGAAATGATCTCGGAGGGCAGAAGCATCACAAGTTCATGCCAGTAGGTGCAAAACTCCCTACAGCAGCAACTGGCTCCTGTTAGAATCGTTGACAACGACCATTCAATAACTGTACAAGAAATGCAAACCTTCATTAGCCATTACAATCCTTCTCCTCCCACCACTTCACAACACAAAGCTCTCAAGCTGCTCACAGCAACCAGACTGTAACCTTTCTTACACATCCAAAGAACAGGGACTGCAAAAAGAAGCTACAAAGAGAGACATGGTTATGGATGGCTGCTTGCCTGGGTTTAATTTAAAGAGACAGCATTTTCCTTGCCTTCTTTCATAGCCCTTTTTATTACCTTGGTGAAAAGCTCTTTCCCCTGGAATAAGCAGAATGGCTCTGAACTCCCTCGCCTGCATTGGAATTCATTTGCTGACCTGCCTTGACCTTTAAAACACAAGTACTCGGAGATTTCTGCATCCAAAGTTGGGAGCACTTCCTATTAAGTGAATCCAGCTTCATGGCCTTTTAAGTCTGACTTCAGATATCCAAAATACAGGTTGGAAATACAGTGAAAAAAAAGGTTTTAACAACCTTCTGCCATAAAGAGAGGCTAAACCCATGATATTAAGAGAAGCAGTATGAGATGGAAAACATCCTAGGCATGTTTCCCCAACATGCTGGAACATTTCTGGTGTCTACAAGCTCCAGCAGTGATCATAATTGCTTGTCCTTCTGCCACCCTTTAAATGTCTTTAGGATTTTAGCTAGATTTCATTTTAAATACCAGCAGAATGAGAAACAAGTATTCTCATGCTGTCTTGAGATGACATCTTGATTAACTTGCATGAAGAACACAAGACTGATTAGCTGCCAAAATGATGTTGTAACTGGGCAGGTGAAGACAGAATGAGATTTTTACAGGTGCAGATTTCAAGCCCTTTCAGAGTGCAGAATTATTTAGCTATGTCAAACCACTCTCTCACTGCTACCAGCAATTAAAATCCAGAATGGCCCACAGAGGCAAGTCTGGTTTTTTTTCTTTGGGTTTCACCTCCTCCCTCATTTTGATTTAAATCTTTTTATTAATTTTACTACCAAACTCTTCCACAAATGTAAACCTGAGGCAAGAGGTACTGTTGTGCTTGGCCTCTAAGAAATCAGCCACACAAAAAGCAGTGCTAAGAAGCAAGATGAGGTTGGTGAGGGTTTCTCCAAATGTTATCTGGAGGAAACAAACTAAAGCAGCTTTCTGGTAGGGCTGCTTCACACAAAGAACAAGCCTGCAGACCCAAAGGCTTTTGTATCACCACCTGGATGATACAACCACTCCCCAAAAGCTTAGGAAGAAGCCAAGTAAGAGCACCACAGAGTCTTTACTTCACACCCAAGCCGTTTCCATCAGTTAAGAGCAGCCCTGAAGAGCAAGGTGCAGTGACAGGACATGCCTTTCATGCCACATACCACAGGTTCAGGGTTCCTACCTGTCACCTGGATGACAGACACCCTCTCCAACTCCAGCTGCCACTCTCCCTATTTACTGTGCCAGCTCTGCTGCACAGACACAGTCTGCTGGCACTGTCCTCCAGCTTCTCTAAACACAGCAGCCACAGCTCCTTAATTAACAACACAGCCAGGGAAGAAGGCAAATGGCTTTCTGCAACAGCTTGCTGGTTAGAACAGCAGTTCCCAACCAACAATGCTTGGAGCAGGACACAGATCACACTAATAAATTCTTTCAGGCTTATTATCTGGGCCTCATGCAGGAGACAGTAGAGACGCAAGCAGCTCTTCCTCACTCTTTAAGCTACATCTACTCTTCAAGACACTGCTGTTACTCCCTGCTGCAGCACCAGTCCTCATCACCATGCTCCCTCTGAACTGGTGGAGCTCTGGAGAAAGAGTCATAACATGAATGGCCTACCCCAGCATAGGATAAAAATAGGAAAAGGGGAAAGAAAACAGGGGCTAGGTGGGGGCTGGCTAGATGTCAAGATCACTGGTGAAAACATCTGCCAGGATGCCAGAGCCTGGACTCCTGCATGGCATTAACACAAGCAGCTCCTATCTTTCTGATGAGCACCTTTGGCAAGTCATGAGGTTGCAGCACAGACTCTCTCTACTCTTCACAGCTACTGAGGATCTGACAGGAGGAAATACCTGCATCTTCTGAAGTTGGCCCTGAGATGGTCAGCCACTGGCCAAAACGTGTTGCCATGAACAGGCATCATCAGAAAACACATGGCTCTCCTGAGAGAAGCAAGTGAGACACGCAGGTAACGAGACAATGCCAAGTTCACCACCAGCAACATGACACTGAAGGTAACACCAACCTAACTGCTCTGCTCTGTGTCCTTGATAACTATCAGTCCAACCAGCAGAGGAAACTGAGAGCTGCTCTGGACCACCTGCTGCACAACAAATAAAATAATCTTTGTTACTGCATTGGTGACTGCACTTGAATTCTTTAACCTTCACATCTTACAAAGTCCAAAGAAAATTCTAACAGAGATGTCAGTGCTGAGGGAGTGCTCACACAGAGGTATTTAACTTCTCAGATAAAATCCAACACAACTCTAAAGACCATTTTCATGATGGGAAAAAAAACCCAAAACCCAAACACACACAAGGCTGGTAACAGTCAGCACTTAACAAGTCCAAACGGGAACTGCCAAAGGACTGTCCAAACCACAGTCCAAAATAGCAGACAGTGGTGTCCTTGATCCAACCACTTCGTGTTCTATTTTTGTCTCCCTCAGCAGCTTGTAGCCTCTGTTTAGGTCGGTATTACAGCTTATCTCTTCCTCCCTCCCGCTTTCCTAGATTACACATCACATGGCAGAAGGTTCCCTCATTGATTAAGGGTTGACTTTTTAGTATGCGGCTACTACACACTGCGAGACGCAAGGGACAAGCACAACGCGAAGCTCCTGAAAGGCACAGCACACATTTCTCCCTGCAAACACCACCTCTATGCCTTCCAAAGACAAAAATCGCACCAGCGAGGAGTTATGTCTGAAAAAATCCTACAACCGCGGTAGCTTTCACACGTGAGACGCACTGCCGAAAGGGCTCTCGGCAGCAGACAGCACACAGGCAGCACCAGTGTCGCGCAGCAAGCAGCAGCAAGCCTGTCTTCCCAGCACCTCCGCACTCCCGCTGTCATCACCCCCCGCGCTCCCACTGCCCTTTTCGGCTCGCTCAGCTCTCAGCTCCCCGATAGCAGGGCCGAAGGATCGCAACCCCCAAGCAGGGAGTCAGCTACTGTCACCACCAGGCCCCGGAGCTGAGGGCGGGCGCAGGCCAGCGCGGCCCCTCCCCGGCTCCTCACTCACCTTCTCGCAGAGGCTGCGGACCTGGCTCTCGCTCAGCTGCCGGCACTCGTTCAGTTGCTCGATCCACTGATCCAGCTCCTTGGCGAAACCCTTCTCCTCCATGGCGGCGGGGGCCGTCCCGGGCCCCGCCGCTCTCTGCACCCGCGCTTCCCAGGCCCGCTTAACGGCAGCAGCGCAACAAGCGGGAGGCGAGGCCTGCTCCGCTCCGCGTAATGGCGAACCCCCCCCCCCCCCCCGCCNCCCCCGCGGCCTCCCTCCCGCTCCCCGTCCTGCGCACTTCCGGTCACACCCACCCCGCGTGCCTGGCGCGCACTTCCGGCCGGCCGCATGCGCGGGACACACCTCCTCCGTGCGCCCCCTGCTGGTGAGCCCTGCGCTGGGCTGCCCAGCGAGGCGGCCGCTCCCCACCCCTGCCTGGAGCGTTCCAAGGCAGCCTGTCTGGGACTGTCAGCAACCTGCTCGAGTTGCAGGTGTCCCTGCTAGCTGCAAGGGTTGCACTAGAGGACCTTCAAAGGTCCCTTCTAACCCAAACCGGTCTGTGATTCTGTGATTCAGCTCTGCTACACACATGTCCATTAACACATCTCACAGAATCACAGAATGGTGGGGGTCAGAAAGGACCTCTGGAGATCATCAGCTCCAACCTCCCTGCTACAGAAGGCTCACCCAGAGCAGGTTCAACAGATGGCATTCAGGTGGGGTTTGAATGACTCCAGGGACAGACACTACACCACCTCTCTGGGCAGGCTGGTCCAGTGCTCCACCACCATCAAAGTAAAGAAGTTCTCCTTGCGGTTACATGGAACTTCTCATGCTCAAGTTTGTGCCCTTTGTACCTCTTGCCCTGGCACTGGGCACCACTGAAAAATGACTAGCCCTATCCTCCTGATGCCCAGCAGGACCAAAATGTACACTTCAATTTACGTCCACTGAGCTCAAACCTGTGGTGGTGTCACTGGGAGGAGCAGTTCTTCCAAATCTCCTCGAGAACACAGTTCTGTCCAAGCCTGCTGCACAAAAGCCACCAAACCAGACCTGGTTCCTGGCAGCACGTAGCCCCCATGGTTTGGGGGCTGTTGAGCGCTGCCTCCTGGGGAGGCTGAAGGCACCTGGCACCTGGCCTGGAGATATGCATGGTGAGAAGGAGAGGACAGCTCCTGACCCTGCCTCTGCGTACTCTTCCCACAGAGCGTGCTGGTTTGAGGCTAATTAGAATATTTTAATGAAAATAATTAGATGATAGGCTGTGAAAAGCAAACACTGGTGATGTCTACTTCACTCATAGGCTTGTTGAGATATAAAAGAACAAGGACACAAACATAGATAACACAGGCAGAGAGTCTGTGTCTCTCTAGCTGGTGTGTGTCTGCTGGCCTCTCTGCTGAATAACCTAACTAACCACTCTGCTTCTAACCTCCCTTGCCCATCCTCCAAACTCACCTTGCACATAAGCCAGACCCTGGGGTAAGGTAGAAGGGTGGAAAGAAAGTGTAAGGGTGGTTGGGAGCCCCTCCTGGGGACTCTGATTTCTGGGAGGGGGATTGTGCTTCTGTATTACCTTTAACTTGTATATTTCTGTATATAGCTGTAACTATTCATATCTATTGTGTATATATATATGAGGCAGGGAGTGGGGATGCTGAGCAGCCTCCCTGGAAGGGAGAGCTGAAAAGCCTCATGGAGAGAAAATTAATGAAAGCAGGAGTCTGCGACACTGCGCCGAGCTCTGGCTGTTGGCTATGAGCCCGGAGGAGAGGAAAACCCACCTGAGCATGCTGTGGGTGCCCTGCAGCACATCCTCTGCTGTGCCAAATCTAAGGGGCTGTTGGAAATTTGAAGGGTACGTGCAGGGTCTCCCCTGGACCACACTGTCAGCACTGCTGCCCACAACTTGGGAGGTCTCAGGGTGAACTGAGAGGAAGGATATGGTCCAGAAATGGGTGTCAGGATGCACAGCTCACCCTGAATGTGGCTTTGCTGTGATGGCTGAAGTGAGTAGAGCTTTTTTTTTTTTTTTTTTTTTCAGACTTGCTGGCGCAGAGATCACTTCAGGTGACAGCCCCTGGTGCTTTCCAGAGTTTAGTGAGCAGACTTTCCACCACCTCCTCTAAAATCCAAGCATTGCAGTGCTAAAACCTGAAAAGGCAACACTGGAGAAAGTGGCATGAAAGACCAGGAAAAAATAAGTAAGTGCTGGCTCTGTAACATTAAGCCACTCATTGAGCACCTTCATTTCCTTATTTTTGTGGTTTCTCCACTGAAACTTGGGCTTTTGGGGTGTGACAGGAACCCAGATCAGAAATAATTACTTAGTGACACCCTGGAAGGCATTGCCTGGGCTTATCCACTGCTTCCCAAGGAGCTATGTGTTCCTAGCAATAAATCTGCAGTTTGGAGGTGGGCAGAAATTAACCCACACAGTGAAAAACTCAGTTAGTAAAGTCCTTTCCTCTGTCAGCAGCCGAGGGTGCACAAACCTGGACATGTCTTGTGTTTTATTTTCTCACTTGGGACAATTTGCACCCCTCTGTCAGCCCACACAAGTCTTCCACAGCACCCAATGCTTTCATGGGAGCAGAGGCATGGCCATGGGAGAGGCAGCTCCAACAAAATTGCCCCAAGTAGGGGTGCACCCACCCAAAATCAGTAAGTTACAAAGCTGTGTAACTTACGGTGCTCAGGGCTCCTCAGGAGCAAGAAGTCACCTCACTTTCTCCCCCCGTCCCCACTCCCAGCTGGATGGCAAAGCAAGTTTTTGGGGTGCAGACACTGTGGTTTTGCTGAGGAGGGAAGGCAAGACATACCTGACAGCATCTTCCACAAAGTCAGGATCCTTGGTCCCAGCTTCTCTCCACTGGATTCATCTCTGCTCCCTTCTTCCTCTGCTGGCATCCATCATCACGGGCAGCACTGATTGTACTGTGAGGAGCAGCAGGAAACATCTACAAAATCTTGATAAACTGGGGGAAAAAACACTGGACAGAGGTCAGAGGGGAGGAAAGAGGCAAATAAAAGTGGGACACTGTCTGGAGAGGGGGACTCTATGGCCATAACACAAAGGCCTGTAGCAATAGGATGAGGGGCAATGGTTTGAAACTGGAGCAGGGCAGACTTAGGATGGGCATCAGCAGGAAGTTCTGCACAATGAGGGTGGGGAAGTACAGGAACAGGCAGCCCAGGGATGTGGTTGAGGCCCCATCTCTGGACACATTCAAGATGAGACTTGCTGTGCCCCTGGGCAGCCTGCTCTAGCTGGAGGTGTCCCTGCTGCCTGCATGGGGGTTGGACAAGATGAGCTTCGAGGGTCATAGAATCATAGAATCAACCAGGTTGGAAGAGACCTCCAAGCTCATTCAGCCCAACCTCTCACCCATCCCTATCCAATCAACTAGACCATGGCATTAAGTGCCCCATCCAGGCTTGTCTTGAACACCTCCAGGGACGGCGACTCCACCACCTCCCTGGGCAGCCCATAGGAAGGGTGACAGCCCAAGCCCTCGCATGGACTCCCCTAAAACACTCCCCTTAGATATAGACTCATCTTTAAGGGAACCTAAAACGCCTTCCTGCAGCAGCCTGCAACAATCCAAATCCCAAAATAGCTTTTTCGGAAAGAAAAAAAAAAAAAAAAAGAAAGGGGGGGAGGGGGAATGAGACGCTGAAGAGTCTTGCAACAGGTTCTGTTTGCTAAGGCAGGCAGATGTGGAATATTTGCTTATTCCTCTTATTGAACCCGCTGGCTGATTCGATTATGGCCCTGGAAACGCATGTGCAAATCAGGTTTGCAGCCTTCTGAGGGCACTGCCTTCCGCCGCGACGTCTCCGGTGACTGATGCCAGCTCCTAGCTAATGCAATGTGCCGGGGAGCAGCGAGCCCCCGCCGCTGGATGCCGATGCTCACAACCAGCTTTCAGCCCCTCGACGCTTTCCACAGCCATAAATCCTTTCCTTCTCAAATGCAAAACGCCGCCATCTGAAATGATTTACCCTCCAGAAAGGCGCTGGCAACAATTTAATCGCTCAAACGAAGCAGGCTGGAGTGTGGATGCTCCTCTGTTGTGCGCTTGCGGGGAGAGAAAGGTCTAAGGATGAAAGGGTTGGAAGGGGGTGGGGGGTGGAAAAAAAAAACAACGGGTGTCATATTGAAAAGCCCTGGGGAGAGGAATGAGTGATAACCAAGAGAGAAACATTTAGAGTCTGAGGCTTGGCTGGAATGATTTCACAGAATCACAGAATGGTAGAGCTTGGAAGGGACCTCTGGAGAGCATCGAGTCCAAGCCCCCTGCCTAGGTAGCTTTACCCAGAGCAGGTAGCACAGGAGCACAGCCAGGTGGGCTCTGAATGTCTCCAGAGATGGAGACTCCACCACCTCTCTGGGCAGTCTGCTCCTTGAATTACAGAAGCTCCTCCTCACATCTAAATGGGACTTCTTCAGTTCAGTTTGTGCCCATTACCCCTTGTCCTGTCACTGGGCACCACTGAACAAAGCCTGGTGCTATCCTGCTGCCACCCACCCTTGGAGTATTGGTCGGCATTGATGAGATCCCCCTCAAGCTGCTCTTCCCCAGACTAAACAGCCCCAGTTCCCTGAGTATCTCCTCATCACAGAGATGTTCTGGTCCCCTCAGCATCTTTGAAACTCCCTGCTGCACCCTATCCAGCAAGCTCCTGTCCTTGAACTGCAGAGCCCAGGACTGGGCTCCAGATATGGCCTCACCAGGGCAAAGCAGAGGTGGAGACAAACCTTCCTCAGTCTGCTGGCCACACTCTTCTGGGTGCTAGGATGCCCTTGGCTTTCCTGGCCATGAGGGTACATTGCTGGCTCATGGTCATCCTGTTGTCCTCTCCTGGGCAGACAGAGCTCCTTCTTGCCTTCCTGCGGAGCACCCAAAGCAGGGGTGCTGTGCAGGCAGGTTGGAGGAGCTCTGGGTCCGATGGCAAGGAGCAGAGCAGACAGTTAAGACTACACAAGTAAGCAAATTTATTCGAAGACAGAACAAATATTGTGGCAAACAACAATATGCAAAGTCGGTTGAGAAGAGGGGTAAATCTCAGACTTGTGTTTGCAAATCCATATAAAATATAGTCAGATTTGATTTTGTCCAAAAAGCAGCTCGCTGTGGGAGTGGGGTTGGGGAGGGGATGGGTCTGTTCACACCAGCTGAGCTGTGTGTCACCTCCAAAACCTCAGGCTTGGGAGGTGGCTCCTCTGCCAGAGGAGATGAGCAATGCCGGGAGGAGATGGAGGTGCCTTTGGGAGCTCTGCCTCTTCTTGGCTCCAAATTTCTCCTCCTTTCTCACAAAAGGCCAATTCTTGCCACAAAGCAAGGGGCAGGTTCACTCCCTCTGCCACCCTTGGTGCCCATCTGTGTACAGACGGGGCGGTGGTGAGGATGCTGGCTGCTTTTTAGCCACCTTTGAAGGCACCTGCATTGCCTCATCCTCACTGGCTCCTCATGGATCAATCTCCCACAGCCAAACCTGAGAAGCCAGCAAGGGAGCAGCTCACTTTGGGTGGTGGAGGAGCCACTGAGGGTGTGAATGAGACGGAATCCCCTCCTGGTACGAAGGTGCAGGTGCGCTGCTTTCTAGAAAAGCCATCCCAAATAAAAGCAGACATAGAAAACATCAGATTGTCAATGAGGCTTTGAAACAAATTCAAGTTTATCATTTCTTTTTCATGAGCATGAGTGTGTCTGTGTGTGTGGAGGGGGTGGACTTCATACAAAGAAGACAAGAGAGACGTGGAGAACATCAAGCTCTGGATGGACATGTCCTCAGTTAGCGTCCGCAGAAGCACCATCGGATACGGAAGAGTTAGCACCAGAGAGTTTGGGAGGGACCTAACTGACAACATGCATCCTTTGGGAAAAAAACCTGGGGATAGGTTGGGAATGGGGTGGTGTGGGGTGGCTGGGGGGACATGGTACAGTCCATTGGAAACAAGACAAGGCAATTCATGAGTTTTCATACAGTACAATACAGTCACTGATCAATTAACCCTTTCAGTACAGTACATGACAAGTAACACTTTGCACCCTGTTAACACTAGGAATGGAGGTTTTGGGGTGGAAGGGAGGTGGCTGGTAGGTGAACCCTTCTGTCTTTCCGTGTCAGGGCCTGCAGATTGCTTTGGCTGCTTTTTTTGGATGTGCCTCCATCCCACCTCAGCTCAGACAGCCTGCCTCGTGGGGTGGATGCACTGGGGGGGACTGAGATGCCACCAGTCCATCTACCCACAGTGAGGTCTTCACTCAAATCATCCTGGTTTGGCCAGGGAAATAGAGAATCACAGAACTGTAGGATCACAGAATTGTAGGGTCATAGAGTTGTAGGGTCATAGAACTGTAGGGTCATAGAATTGTAGAGTCATAGAATTGTAGAGTCATAGAATTACAGAATCATAGAATTGCAGAATCATAGAATTGCAGAATCATAGAATTAAAGAATCATCAAATTGTAGAATCACAGGATGACAGAATAATCAAATTGTAGAATCATAAATTTGTAGACTCATCAAATTGTAGAATCATAGAATGGTAGAATCATAGAATCATAAAACTGTAGAATCATCAAATTGTAGAATCACAGAATTACAGAATCATAAAATTGTAGAATGCTTGAATTGTAGAAGCATAGGATTACAGAATCACAGAATTGTAGAATCATAGAATGGTAGAATCATCAAATTGCGGAATCATAAAATTGTAGAATCATAGAATCATAAAACTGTAGAATCATCAAATTTTAGAATCAAAGAGTTATAGAATCATAAAATTGTAGGATTATCTAATTGTAGAATCATAGAACCATAAAATTGCAGAATCATAGAATTAGAGAAGCATAGAACTGTAGAATCATAGAATCGTAAAATGGTTTGGGTTGGAAGAGACCTTAAAGACCATCTTGTTCCAACCCCCCTGCCACAGGCAGGGACACCTCCCTCTAGACCAAATTTCTAAAGGCCTGATCCGACCTGGCCACCACCCTTCTGCCCCATGCTGAGCACACCTCCAGTCTGAGTTTACTCCTGGCCAAATCCTGGTGCCCAAACACACAGAAAGGGTTGAGAGGTTGATTTCAGATGCCTCCAAAGCCAAACCCACTTCTTCCCTCGGCTGTAGTGAGAACAGGGTCCATTGGAAAAGTGCTAAATTACAGTACATTGGCATTTCCATTATGTCAACTACTGAACAGCAAGAAATAGATTTGTTTGCAAAACAGAATCAGCATCGTACAGTTAAGTTCACACTTAATTCTTCACCGTTTCTACACTTGTAACACATGCAGTTTGATTTTTGTTTGCTTTTTTTTTGTTGTTTTTTTTTTTTTTTTTAAATTTCCATTAGTTTAATGCCAGTAGGACCAACATCCTCCAGAACAATGAGCTAACATGAAACAGAACACCCTAAGGAAAAATATTAAGCATCACATAAAATCATCAGGAAAAAATAAAAACCCAACCCAACCAACCAACCAAAACCCAACCTGTTCATTAGCATCACAAGGTACTCAAGAGTTACATTTAGGAGTTTTCATGCCATGACTTTAAAAACACCTTTTGGTTAATTGTCTTGGGGAGGGGGTAGGAAATTAACCTAAAAAAACAAAGCAATCAAAAAAAAAAAAAAAAAAAAAAAAAAAAAAAAAAGAAAGAGGCAGGGGAAATAAGAGAAAGGAGGAGTTGGGAGAATAAGAAGAGGGAAGAGTTGGGAGGAATAAGAAGAAGGAGGAGTTGGGGAAATAAGTAGGGAGAGTTGCAGGAATAAGTAAAAGGAAGGGCTGGGGAATAAGAAAGAAGAGTTGGGGGAATAAGAAAAATGAAGAGCTGGGGAATAAGGAAGAAGGAAGAGTTGGGAGGAATAAGAAAAAGGAAGAGTTGGGGGAATAAGAAAGAAGGAAGAGTTGGAGGTAATAAGAAAAAGGAAGAGTTGAGGGAATAAGGAAGAGCTTGAGGGAATCATCTATCTATAAATATGGATTTGCACACCCATGCAGGAGCATGGGGGGAGCTGCATGGGTGTGCATTTGGAGACTGCTTCCTTCAATGCACAAATTGCTTTTGATAAACTTGACTCATTTCAAGGGTGTTTGCATGGGTAAATAAAAAACAAAAAAACAAAACCAACCCCAAAAATAACAACAGAAAAAGACTTGTCAAGAAAAATAAACTCAAAACTATCAAAAGCAAATAAAAAAAAAACCCCAAATATCTCCTGTGGAGACAAAGGAAAAAAAGCTCAGTCAACCATGGCCTGTGTGCCGTTACCAACGAGCTTCCCAGGAGCTATCTTAGAAGCCAAACAACTCAAAAATCCCTACAGCAGCTTTTGGGTTTTACCACCTGGAAGGTCCTTCCAAAGGCAGACTGCTGTGCTAGGCTTTGCATCCAGGCCTGACGTGTGCCACGCGGGAGAAAGGGCTTACTGATACCTTCCTGAGGGATGAGATGCCAACTCCAAGGGGCTATTCTACTTACTGCCTGTGGGAGTAGTAAATAGTAAACGAAGATTCCTTCCATGTCCCCTTTTCTCACAAGCTCAAGGAGAGCTCGCTGCAGGGGGTGGATTTTCCAAAGGGTTTGCCTATGTCCTCAGGACAGCGAGCAGGATGTAGCCTCTGAGTCACTGAGGTGCTTTCTGGAGAGGTTGTCCCCTTGGTCTCTATCATTTTGGGAGTTGGGAGGCTCAAACATAGCAGCAACATTGCCAGGTCCTATTTCTTTAAAGCTAGACTTGAAGGGTTCATTTGGCTGGGGGAAGAAAGGAAAGAAAGGAGGAAGAAACCAGAAGACAAATCTGGATTCTATTTACATTTCCATTTTTAAACCCAGCCATAGAGGATCTAGGTGCAAAACACTTGGGGCTGCTCAAGGTTTGTGTTTTCTAGCCACCTGCAACTCCCACTGGACACCCAAAGCCATGAAGGTCTGCTGAAGAAGGAAGCTTGAATTGAACTCAAGCAAAAACCAGCCACCAAAAGGGGGCTTGGCCAGCAAAAATGCTTCTCCTGCTGCAGCACGCAAAGCCAACACACTCTGTTGTTGCTGAAGGTTGTTTCCACCATGGCTGCTTGCTAGCAGTGAAGATCTAATTCACTTCTCTCCATTCAAACTCATCATGATGTCACAGTGGGGTTTATCCATCAAGTACCACTGGGGAGAAGCCTCCATGGCAGAGCATTGCCAGAGAAGGACTTGGATCAACCACCAGCTCATCAAGGAGGACGAGCAGGAGACCCAAGCATGGGCAGCCTGGCATGAAGGAAACGCCACCATGGTTTGCTGCTAGGGAAAACCCACAAGGGCTGGGAAAGAAGCAAAACCCTCTCAGCTGGTTGAGAGAGGATGCTTTGGGACATCAAAATCCAGATTATTCTGCATCCCAGGGATCACCATCTCATTGCAAATCCTGGAGATTTATGACTGTGTTTACTGCAAAACTCTACCCTCCTGATTTCTTGCTGGCAAGGGAGCTCTGGTCCCCAACCATCTGCACTGAGCTACCACAGGAACTGAGAGCGGCGACGTGCATGTGAATTGCCTCCCAAGGCAAGACCTGATCCTAAGGCCCCTTTTCATATTCAGCAGCAAAGCCCACGGTGATTATGCTCCATCTTCCAAATCAGCTCCCAGTCTTTTTTTACTTAAAAACACCTTTCGTAGTTTAAGCCACAATCAATCTCCACAGCACTTGGAGTACAGGCACAGTGATGGCTTTTATTGCAATGGCTTGAGCGCAGCCTTTGTTGATACCAGCAGCTTCAACTGGTTTTAACTTCCTATGGACTCACCCTGCTAAGGCAGACTGGGGGCTGCAAGTACCCCTACTCACTCCAAGTCTGCTTTGCATCCTGTGGTCCACTCAATTCCAAGTTAAATCAGATGATCTTGCACCAGCCCAATCCCTTTTGAGACTTCCTTTGTTATCTTTGGTGTCTCTAAAAGCCACACGCTGGGGTCTCCAGATGACCTCAAAGTTTACAACAACCACCCCTGGGGGTCTTAGGATGACCTCACAGTTTACAGTGACCATACCTGGGGTCTCTAGATGACCTCAGAGTTTACAACAACCACACCTGGAGGTCTCCAGATGACCTCAGAGTTCACAGCAACCACATCTGTGGATCTTAGGATGACCTGAAAGTTTACAACAACCACACCTGGAGGTCTCCAGATGACCTCAGAGTTTACAACAACCACACCTGGGGGTCTTAGGATGACCTCACAGTTTACAGTGACCATACCTGGGGTCTCTAGATGACCTCAGAGTTTACAATGACCACATCTGGGGGTCTCCAGGTGACCTCAGAGTTTACAACAACCACTCCTACCTAGATGTGAGTGATTTCAGATGTTTGTTGTGTAAAATGAGCTTGGATGGGTTTAGTTCCCTAATTTTTAAGACTGCTAAGGGTTAGGTAATGGAAGTCAGGCACCAGACAGTGGTCACACACACACCTCAAAATGATCTACTGACGGCCCCAAAGTAACTGACACCTGCCTAAGGGGCTAACTAGACTGGGGAAAAGAAAGAGTTCCAAACTCAGTGCTAAAATAGTACTTACAAAAGTGCAGTGCTCAATATAGTCAGAAGCAAAGTGACTACTAGTACTTAAAGTGCTAGTTTTGAAGTCGGTTTGGTTCACGGGCAGGAGACCGGGAGGCAGGGAGGGGGGGGATAAGCCAGGGGTGAAAGGAAAACCAAGACAGCACTGCAACTGCACATGCCACACCCAAAAAGGAAAAAAGTGCTTCAGACCACACCATTGCAGAGAGATGCATAATGCTACGGCTCAGCTCGTGAACACACACCAGCAAACGACTCGACACCTTTTAGGTTACGATAAAGAACAGCTCCAGCAACTCCATCACCACAAAACCCACTCTGAAAGCTTACCAAAACGAACCAACCAACAAAAATCCAAACAAAACCCAACAAACCCATCCCAAAACCAACTCTTTCAGAAACACCTACAAGTCTTTGCAACTATGATACTCAAAAGTCTAGCAAAAGCAACCTTGGAAAGCCTGCCCCAGTGTCTGCAACAAGCTTCACCGCTGCTTATCATGCACTTGAGGGAGGAGTCCTGCAGCAGACTGCCTCCTGTTACACATTATCTTACACTTAGCCTATTTACCTACTTACTTGTGGTTTGCTTTTATTTTCTTAGCTTTCTGACTATGCTTCTTTTTTTTCCTTCCTTTTTTTTTTCTTTTTTTTTCCTTCCTTTTTTTTCTTCCTTTTTTTTTTCTTTTCTTTTTTTTTTTTTTTTTTTTTTTTTTTTTTTTTACCATCNTTTCTCTTAACCATCCTATCAGTCAAGGGACAATGAATGCAAGAACGAGACAACGAAGTAACACTGAACATTCCTAAAGTCCCCTCTTCAGTATTTCATGAAGGAAAATTCTCTGGAGAAGGGCTTGGCATCAGCATGGTCCTAGAAAGAGGCTGGAAAAGGAAGATTCATCCCAATGGACATCAGGCACTTCCCCTTTCTCTCTTCAAGCACACACTTCTCACCCACTGAAGACAGTCTCAATATCTGAAGGGGCCTATGGGAAAGCTGGGCAGGGACTCTTTAGAAGAGTCTGTGGTGATAGGATGAGGGGAAATGGTTTGGAAGTGGAGCAGGGGAGGTTTAGGTTGGACATCAGGAGGAAGTTCTGCACAATGAAGGTGGGGGAATACTGAAACAAGTTGCCCAGGGATGTGGTTGAGGCTCCAGTCCATGGAGACATTCAAGGTCAGACTTGATGTGGCCCCAGGCTAGGTCTGATCTAGTTGGAGGTGTCCCTGCTGGCTGCAGGGGGGTTGCACAAGATGGCCTTTGAGAGCCCCTTCCAACCTCATGAAACCTGTGAACCTGTGATTCTGCCATTGCCTATTCCAGCTGCTGGCTGCAGCTTTTTTGCTTATAGGATCATTAAGGTTGGAAAAGACCTCTAAGATTATCAAGTCCAACCTTCTATCCAACACCTCCAATGTTTGCAGCTCAGTGTTCCCTTACATGGAGCTGCAAACTCAACCTTCCCTTCACACTTGTGCTGGAAAAGCAACGACTCCAATTGCTGGCAAGGGGGTTCAGGAAAGTGGGGTCCCCACTAAGGTCTGCACTGCGCCCAGTACCCAGCCTGGGCTGGAAGTGGCTCCTTGCAAGCTGGGCCATGCTCTGCCCTTTGGTTCCCTTCCCTCAGCAGCTCAGCAGTTGTGAAAGCAGGGTGTTTTCTCCCAAAATGAAAGTGGCAAATGAAAGAGGGAAAACCTGGACCTTCAATTCTCCCCACAGTTTTGCAGGCAGTCCCCCAAAAGGTCCCCCAGCAGCAGAAGTGGCCCCACATGTATCACTGTCACCTCTCCCAAGCGCTGTACAACGTCTGGTGGGTCTGAGTCGGGTACAAATATGGGTTATGGAGAAAGCTCTTTGTAAAGCTGGAGTATTGGTGTGCTGGAGCTGGCAGGGTATGGTGGGGGTGCTCCAGGGACACAAACACACCTTCCTAACCAGACGGCAAGGACTAGGGAGATGGTGTTTCAGAAGCAAGTAACACCAATACCCCAGGGGTATCAAATGAGTTACAAACCCAGGTCACTTATTTCCACTGCTGCCACAAAGCCCTGGATTAAACAGGTCCCCCTCTACTCTGCCCTAGTGAGGCCACAGCTGCAGTACTGGGTCCATATTTGGGGATCCTCAGTTTAAGACAGACAAGGAACTTGTGGAGACAGTTGAGCAGAGGCTATGAAGATGCTGAGGGGCCCGGAGCATCTCTGAGGAGGAAAGGCTGAGAGACCTGGGGCTGTTTAGCCTGGAGAAGAGCAGCCTGAGACAGGATCTGATTGATGCTCAGCAAGAGCTAAAGGGTGAGGAGCAAGAGGATGGCGCCAAACTCTTGTCAGTGGTGCCCAGTTACAGGACAAGTTTCCCTCTAAGCATGAGGAGAAACTTCTTTGCTGTGAGGGTGCTGGAGCCCTGGTGCAGGTTGCCCAGAGAGGTTGCAGCATCTCCAGATGCACCTGGACATTGTGATCCTGGGCAACCTGCTCTGGGCTGGATGGTTTCCAGAGGTCCCTTCCAAGCCCCACCATGCTGGGATTCTGTTTTGTAGGAGAAAAGGCTGCATGCTAGCCCATGACCTCACCTTCAACCCGAGCTCTGGATTGTAAAGGTGTCTGTTCCTGCTGCAGCCAGCATGCTACATTTCCTTCTAAGCATTTTTGGCAACTTTTGCAGGCCCTGGAAACAAGCTGATTTTCTTGAAAGTTTATTAGAGGCAACGTTTTTACTCTTGGAGGCAGAAAGGCTTTCATGATGTCAAAGCCTGCAGATAATCTGTGGGCCACAACTGAATGCTGATTTCTGGGGGGTGAAAGAAGTGACTCCCAGCCCCAGCCTGCTCCGAGCGGAAGGCAATTCTGGCTTGCTCAGCATCAGAGGCGTAATGGGAAGTGAAGAAGTGGAGGCATTTCTAATTCTATGCTAATCATCAGAACAGAAAACAGATCCTGCAGCAGAAGAGCGATTCTGGGAAGAAATAATCATCCATCTTTTGTAGCCCTGGCTGCACTGCTGGAGAAGGAGCTTCCTGACAAAATGGCATTCTCCAGGAAGAAGAGGTGGTGGCGTAAAAAAAGCAACTCAGAAACCTCCTGCTCCCCTTCTGGGTAGTTCTTCCCAGCCTCTGCCTGGGAAACGCTGCTTTGAAACAAAACCCCAGCCAGTACTGGAAATCACCTCCTGCCCAATAAATATCAGCTGCAGGAGTGATGTAAGCCACTGAAACGATGCTTGGGGATCCCTGCTTTGGAAGTCATGGTTTTGGTTGTGAGAAGGAAAATCCCACGACCCTTATATTATTTATACATGGAAAGATGCTTTCAATGAAGTCATTAACAACCTGGAAAGTCCAAATGCAGATTTCACAAAAGCGCAGAAGGGTTGGAAGGGACTCTTCCTGCATTTTGATCCTAGAGGGCTCTTCTATTCAAAACAATTCTATGATCCTGCAAATTCCTCCATTTTGGATCGTTCCTGAAACATGGGTGAAAAGCACCTTTTTGTTACATGCCCAAAACCAGACATAGTGCAGGACAGGAAAATCCTATTTTTTTTTGTATGCAGGGAAGAAAAAACCCAACGTGGAAACCCAAGAATCTGCAGAGTAGTTGTGAAAGGGATGAGAAAAAGCTATGGGTAGCAGCCATGCAATTTGGTTCTGCTGCCCCATGTACCACTGTGCTCCCACAAGGTTCCACTGTGAGACTATCTCCGTCAACTTGCCCCTTTGGGACACAGCCAAGCAAGAGACCAAGTGTCAGATACACAAATTCACAGAATGGTTTGGTTCGGAAGAGACCTTCAAAGGTCAGCCAGTTCCAGCCACCCTTGCCATGGGCAGGGACACCTCCCACTAGCCCAGGTTGCACAGGGCCCTGTCCCAACCTGGCCTTGACACCTTCAGGGAGGGGGCATCCACAATCTCCTTGAGTGTCTCACCACCCTCACTGTAAAGAATTTCTTTCTAATATCTAGTCCAAATATCTCCTCCTCAAGCTTCCACCCATTTCCTCTCACCTCATCTTCCTTGGCCATGGAGACACATCCCCAGAGTCAACCTGTCCAGGGGCTCGCCCTCCACACGACAAATTGATTCATGGGCCCCTTGCAACCACGGCTGCTGCTTCTACCTGGGGATGCCGCCACCAGCAAGTGGCTACCACAGCAAGGGCTGTGCCTGCTGCTCTCCATTTCTGCTCACAGGGTACCCACACACAGCACTCCACGCCGATGCCAGCTGCGGCCAGCATTAAGAGCCACGCTCCTGAGGTGCAGCAGAATGGCTCCAATCCGTGGCCCTGCTGTAATGCCGGTGCCTGAAGATGGGAACATTGGGCCACAGGGACCACATGTTGAAAGCAAAACATTTTATTACCTTCAGTTAAGCTTCATAATGCACACTTAGGAGTAAGAGAGAGGTTGTATGGAGATCACTTTGCTTGCGACCAACTGCAGCTTCTGGGATTAAATGCAGCAGCTGTTGAGCGGAGCGGAACAGGACCAGTGGAAAGAAAAAGAGAATAATGTGCAGCTGAAGCAGTGGGAGGGGGGGAAGCTTGGCAGAAAACAGTCCCCTAACTTGAAATTCAACCAGAAATCAATTTTTTTTTTCTGCTCTACATAAAGCCACAGCATCCCAGACAACAGCTGGTGACCACGCACTGTGCTCAGAATGCACCCCCCCAACTCAACACCCACCCCAGCATCTACCACCTTCCATGGGTGCTGCAGCACTGACACAACCCAGGAAAACTGGAGGGGGCTGCTTTTGGTTTTTTTTGGGGAATGACACCTTTATGGTCAATGGAGCAAGCCTAGGTGTAAAGAAAGCAGGACACTGCCAACA
This sequence comes from Ramphastos sulfuratus, assembly GCA_013399055.1. Classification (NCBI taxonomy): domain Eukaryota; kingdom Metazoa; phylum Chordata; class Aves; order Piciformes; family Ramphastidae; genus Ramphastos; species Ramphastos sulfuratus. The sequence goes on from WBNM01025210.1 coordinate 42,712, forward strand.
CAGGAGCTCCTCGCTCCTCTCATCGCAACCTTTCCTTGTGGCACAGAGGTTTTTAGCACAAGTTTTGCATCACCACGAAGGCAGAAAGGTGAATTTCAACTCCTGCACAACCCCAATTCAGCATGGCTGGCTAGCACAGAGATGAGGTTCTTCAGGCACTGGCCCTGCATCCTGAACTGTACCAGCAGGACCAGGGAAGTGATGGTCCCCCAGCACTCAGACAGGGTGTGCCCAGCATGACAGCATCCTGGCTTAGATCAGGAACAGTGCAGCCAGCAGGTCTAGGGATCTGATTGTCCCTCTGTACTCAGCACTGGTGAGGGCACACCTTGGGTACTGGCTTCACCTTTGGGCCCCTCACTAC
>WBNM01025218.1:0-10674 GCA_013399055.1 Ramphastos sulfuratus
AACAGGCTCTAAATGCCTACACATGATCAGCCTGCACAGCCATCCTGACATCATGCTGAGACTGCACATTGCAAGACATCCTGCCTGCACCTACCAAGACGAGGAGCCCTGGAAGGGGCACACAGATCATCCAGAGAAACCAGGACCAGGTCAGAGATCATCTGCTTCCTTTCACCAGCACCCTGTGAATCCTGGGAAGAATCAGAAGCCTCAGCTGAGAAGACACTGACAGAATTCCCTGAAAGTGTTTGGGTACTCTCTGAAGCTGTAGACAGCCCTGCCAGTCAGGAGATTAATATTTGTGAGTAAATACTCAAAGCCTCTTTAGCAAAACCTTTAGTAAAACTCTGTAATTGAATCTAATTGAATCCTGCCCTTCTGCCATAAGCATAAAGGATCTCCTTGAGTCCATCTATTGGACAAGAGGTATAATTAACCACAAGCAGTATAATTAACCACAAGAACCTTCTCCTCCAGTTCAATTGAGTTTAATGTTTATATTTTTGCTAGTTATTTCTTAAATGTTCTATATTATATCCTATATTATTCCTCTGTATAATGTTTCTATGACCATTGCAAGAGAACCTGATTATTAGTAAAACTAATGGTCAGGGGGGTGAGACTCTGAAATACCAAAAATTAATAAACAATATTAATTTTGAAAATGCCATCTCACATTATTTACCCCTCCAGTACAGTATCTGTCTAAATAAAATTGATGTCATGAGTTGCAGCTGTGTGATAAGCATATAAGATAACAATGTCATTGCTGTACAAAGAACTATGGCTTTTACAGTAACTTTACTGCTGCATTCTGGAGAAGAGATACATTATTCATAGAAAACTACATTAAAATATATTCTAATGAAATCTCCTGCTTTAGCCAGTGACAGTTTTGGGTGAAAAGCTGAACTGGTCTGAACGAATCCCAAAGTTCTCCATCGTTTCCTTGGTTTAGATCAAAGCAAATAGGCAAAGTGAACACAGGCTCTTTGAATAAGCAAGGCAGTTTCATAAGCTTGGGTTGGAAGCAAATCATGCAGATGTTTTACTCTTTTAAACTGTTTCTCTAGTACATAAAGCCAAGTCAACTGTAGTTTTGGATACATAGCTCTTTATTATTTTTCCAAGAAAGTCCATTTTCCTCTGACTTCCTCCCTGTGCTTGTATAAAACATTGCTGTCTTCTTTCTGGCCATAACAACCCTGACAAGGATGAGGCGGTAAAAGTCTGCATTCTATGTGTTTGCATCTGTGTGTCTATGTGTAGTGCTTGCAAATCCTAGGGGACAAGAGCTGCCATATAAATGTAAATATAAGTCATGGTCTTCTCTGAACTGATGACCCTCTGCTGCTGTCTTTTTTGACAGGATAAGCAGCATGAATAGCAATTGCTAGAAAGAAATGGCCTGAGAAATACTGTTCCTTGCTAATGAAAACCTAGCCTGTCTTCACCTATTTACAGACTTATTGTTGAATACTGTCTTCAAAGTGAAAAATGAATAAAAGGAAAAATTTAGACTAGAATAAACTTTCAAAAGCATCTCAGAACTTGCACTTTTGGTTTGCAGTTTCAGAGAGTAAATATGCATTTCTGAGTGTAACTTTTAGACAAGAAAATTGGGATACTTTTTATTCCTTAGCTCTAGCATTTTTACTACCCTCTTTTTTTTCCTGTTCTCTCTTTTTATTAGGCAAAAGGTCCATTACTCCACCAAAAAGTTCTGCTGATTTCTTTGGAACTTTGTGCACCAACAAACATTGCCTCTAATACTGTGTTTTATCAGTTCCCCTATAGCAGGGCTTACGTTTCTAATCCAATGTTTTACAGGAGCCACATAAGCCAGGTCTTGCTCGTCTGTGGAATTTCAGAGTATTTTAATTAATAATATTTTTAATTATCATATTTAATAATTAATAATAAATAATAATTTATTTAAACAAAAATAAATTCTCATATCTGACAACTCTATATGCAAAGAATCTCGATTTACATTCTCCCTTCTTATACTAATATAGAGAGCACCAATTTTTACTTTTAAACATTTTACCCATACAAATAGCAGCTAAACAACAACTGTCTAAACTTGAGCTTTGGAGATCATCAAGCCTCATGGATGTCAGTGTAACATTAAAGTAACTGGAATGAACTGGCGCTGGTAAAACTTGCAGAAGCAATTTTAGAGTTTGCAAATCTGCAGGTCTCGTTAGGGTCAAGTTACAAAGGAAGGTGCTTCTGCTCTGCTCAGTAGTAGGTCGAATCATCATAAAAAGCTGATGTGGCTTCTCCTTTATTTTGAGAACTGATTCACTGCATTTCTTCCTGACTCCCTTCTTTTTGCCCCATGGCTTGCTGGACCTGAACCAGTGACTCCCACTGGTTGAGAACAAAGAGTTCCCTATACTGAGCAATGTGGAAATTTGCCATTTCCATTGTGTGCCACTAGCTTGGCAAGCTGGTTTGATGACACAAGCTAATTCCAGCATAATCTGTCTAGTTGTCTTTCCCCAAAGAGAAAAAAACACTTTTATTAGATGCCAAAACCGATAGACACCACAGGGATCTCAGATTATTTTCTTTCTTTCTTTTTTCTGTCATTGCTGACTAAAGTGGTAGTACCAAGACTTAAAGGGTTTCACAGGAAAATGATTATTCCTTTGGTTATGCATAGAAGACAAAACCCACTTTTAGCTATTGACTCTTTCATTAGAAGTTGGATTTTAATAGTAACAGTCCTGAGAAGGGACTGTGACTCCTATCAAAGAAGGATCACAGAATCACAGAAAGCTGATTTTGGAAAAGCCCCTCAGGATCACCAAGTCCAACCTATAACCTTACTCTACAAGGTTCACCCTAAACCATATCCCCAAACACCACATCCAAACAACCCTTAAACACATGGAATCATAGAATGGTAAGGTTGGAAGGGACCTCAAAGATCATCTACTTCCAAACCCCCTGCGATAGGCAGGGACATGTCCCACTAGTACAGGTCACTCAAGGCCTACTCCAGCCTGGCCTTGAACACCTCCAGGGATGTTGTGGAGCACAGAAGAACAGAATGGGATCTTTGACCATGACCTCCCTGGGCAACCTGTACCAGTGTCTCACCACCCTCACTGCAAAGAACTTCCTCCTAACATCCACTTTCAATCTCCTCTCTTCCAGTTTAAACCCATTGCCACTTGTCCTGTCATTCCAAGACCTTGTAAATAATCCCTCCCCAGCCTTCCTATAGGCCCTTTTCAGATACTGGAAAGCTACTCTAAGGTCTCCTGGAAGCCTTCTCTTCTCTAGGCTGCAGAGCCCCAACTCTCTCAGCCTATCCTCATAGCAGAGCTGCTGCAGCCCTCTGAGCATCTTTGTGGCCTCCTCTGGACCCGCTCCAACACTTCCATGTCCTTCCTGTGCTGGGGGCTCCAGACTGTACACATCCAGGGTTTGTGACTCAACCACCTCCCTGGGCAGCCCATTCCAATGTCTGACCACTCTTGCTGTGAAAAAATTTCTCCTAATATCCAGTCTAGAACTACCTAGTCACAGCTTAAGGCCATTCCCACTTGTTCTATCACTAATTCCCTCTGAGACCTGCACCAACGAAGAAGTATTACTGCATAACTCAATATCTAATGAATCAAGTTCCATCAAAGAACTGGTTATATCTTTCCACACTCTATTCTTAAGAAGCAGGGTGAATCTCATACTCATTTACTCTAGCCTAGCACAAAGGATTGGTAAGAAATCAGACTGGTCTAAGAAGGGTTTAACGGCGAGTCAGAAATGACATGATTCAAATCTGTTGCAGCATAAGGGTGACTGTGTTGTTTCAGGGATAGTTTGCAGGCTGAATCTTTTCTCCAACACCAACTAAGGTTATGGAAAGCTCAGGCAAGCTCTTATAAAAGTAGTAGGTTTAAAACAACAGCCATTGCACTAAAAGACTGAATTAGTCTGTGAAGCAAATGATATATTAAAAATGCTGCAAAATTCTGGTGCTGACATAAGAACATCTAAACCAGGTCCCATCTCTCTGCTGCAAGGCAGTGAACCATGCAACTCAAAGAAGGATACAAGAGACCAAGTTCATCATGATGTCTACGTGTGCCTATGTCCCAAATTACCTATTTTCTGCAATCTAAACTTTTAGCTATCTGCATATTATTGCCATTCATCGTCCTATATATGTCCATCTCTTTTGAATTTTGGTGTCTCAGATAGATGTAAATTACATTCATTCTGTTGCTATCACTTTCTTTTCGAAGAAACTCAAGGCAAAAAGAATATAGTTTTTTTAATTCCTTCAGTGAACTTTCTTGACAGATTGGCTTTTATGAGTTCATTTCAGTTTAATTATTCTTGGAAGCCATGGACAGAATCCACCTCACCACAACACTAATGTCTCTGAGCCAGTCAGTGGTGGACACCTACAGGGAGCAATTCAATTCTTCTGTTAGTTTTAGAAATTAACTTTAGGATAAGATTACTCAAGTCTTAATATGTTCATTTCTCTCTTTGGGTTCTGAAAGGAACCCAGGATATGCAGAATCTAGATCTACACATATATATGTGTGTGTATATGTCTATACTTATATATAGCGATATATACGCACACATATACATATATATATGTTTGTGTGTATATGTGTCAGTAATTATGTAAATATATGGAAAGCATAGAATCATAAAATCACAGAATCATAGAATCATAGAATCAGCCAGGTTGGAAGAGACCTCCAAGCTCATCCAGCCCAACCTATCACTCAGCCCTAGCCAATCAACTAGACCATGCCACTGTGATGGTTTGGGAGTTACCCACCCCCCACACTTTGTAAAATCCCCCAGACTAGACTCAGCCAGCTAGAAGTTAAGGACTGAAGCTCAATTTACAGTTTAGCACAATGTACAATCAGAGATATACACAATATACCGGAATATTTACAGAAATGTACAAGTTAAAGCTAATACAGAAACACAACAACCCCCCTAGGAGAGGCTGCCAACCACCCTTCCGCCTTCTCCCCCCCATACCTTACCCCAAGGTTTGCCTTATATGCAAGGNTCTTCAGAGAGAGAATTTGTTCAACTGTATTTTCATTTCATTTCTACAGATGTGTAGCCCCTGTATGGCAGCTCTTTGGCAAGGATAGTATAGAAGACAACACTGAGCTTTTCTCTGAACAGGCAATAGAAACAAAGAACAAAGCATTTGTTCTCTAAACATTTTCTTTAAGATAAACTGCTGAAAGTTCTAACAGTTAATGCAGGTTTTACAGCTGGTGCACATGAGCCCTATGCAGTGATCTTTGCATTCCTGCTGCCCCCAGATATCTTTCAGGCACTCATATAAAAATACCAATCTGGCTTTCATTTTTCTTTTTAAGCAGTTTCTTCTCCAGTCTAAACATCTTAATTTTCAAGGACCTTAAACATCAGCAGAGTTTCCGGCATGTTTTATTTGTTCCATCTGAGTTCTCTTCTTTATTATCACTTTCTAATGACATCATACTAAATAATCATAGAATCATAGAATGGTAAGGTTGGAAGGGACCTCAAAGATCATCTACTTCCAACCCCCTGACATAGGCAGGGACACCTCCCACTAGTACAGGTCACTCAAGGCCTCATCCAACCTGGCCTTCAACACTTCCCGGGAGGGAGCAGCCACAACCTCCCTGGGCAACCTGTGCCAATGTCTCACCACCCTCACTGCAAACAACTTCCTCCTAACATCCAATTTCAATCTCCCCTCTGCAAGTTTAAATCCATTGCCCCTTGTCCTGTCATTGTCATTGTAAATAATCCCTCCCCAGCCTTCCTGCAGCCCCCTTCAGATACTGGAAGGCTACTTGAAGGTCTCCTGGAAGCCTTCTCTTCTCCAGGCTGCAGAGCCCCAACTCTCTCAGCCTGTCCTCATAGCAGAGCTGCTGCAGCCCTCTGAGCATCTTTGTGGCCTCCTCTGGACCTTCTCGAGCAGTTCAATGTCCTTCCTGTGCTGGGGGCTCCAGAACTGTACACAGTGACTATAATGTTATAGTCACAACCTTCAGGAGCAATGGAAGACCTCCTTATTACTTTTTCTCTTTATTACTGCTGTGCTGAGCAGAGAGATTCACAGGCTTCATTAGAGGCTCCTGCTCTGTTTAACACAGCAGAATATCACACAAAAGACAACTGAAAGCTTCAAGTTTTGAGCACAAACTGTCACCATTTTCATGTCACCGAGGTCTTCAAGGATAAGTATTGAGCATGCATCACTTGTACTTCCAGTAACTCAAAAATGAAAACATTCCTCTTGCACCTAAGGCATAAATATTTAATACTTTTTTTTATCTTATCTGTTGAAAGTATTTTTAATTAATAACTGCAGCCATTTTTTCCTCCTTGTAGAAGGCAGGAGTTGCTACAGTATGAGACCCTTATCTTTGGCACTTTTATAGCAGCAACATATATTGCCTGCTAATTGGGGCACAATATTTTTTAGAGTATCTTGAATTTATTCTTCATTTGCAATATTCCATAGAGAAATGTAGCAGGGGAAGAGGTAAATATCAGGTTGCAGTTCTAGGTGATGACACATTTAGATCTTCCACAGATCTGCTACCTATTAAGGGCCAAAACTCCTCCCTTCCCTAAAGCAGATTTTGACTATGAAGCAGTCAAAACGACTGTGCAGATGCTTCCAGATTTTAATTTTTAAAAAGGTTTCAAACTGCTGCCATATCTTTTTCCCATTTATTCCAGCAGGCAATTCTACGACTGAGACAGCTTTTATTAAATTCGCTCTGTGTTTAACAAAACAAAAAGCAACCAAAAACAACAGCAAAAACTGCTTGGCTTCCAATGCCAAATGCTGACAGATGCGTTCTCTTCCAAGGAACATTTGTGAAATTGTGTCAAAAAGAGAAAGAAATGGGTTTGCATCGAAACCTCTGTCAATATCTTTTAAGAGTTCTGTGCTGCAGTATGAAGACACTTCAAACTGTAAAATCATAAGGAATAATTGGGGATCTAGTTTTTCCTCACTCGGTTCCTGTCTCATTGATGGGAAAGGCAATTGTAGATCAAATTAGCTTTAATTTGTGACAGGTAGAGCTGTGTGGCACACTCAACTTGCTAGAGGGCAGGGATCCATCCAAGAGGGACCTGGACAGGCTGGAGAGGTGTGCCTAAGCCAACCTCATGCCATTCAACAAGGCCAAGTGTAAGGTCCTGCACCTGGGTAGGCACAATCTCAAGCACAACTCCAGGTTGGGTGGGGAATGGCTGAGAGCAGCCCTGAGGAAAAGGACCTGGGGATCTGGGGTGATGAAAAGCTCAACATGAGGCTGCAGTGTGAGGGCAACCCAGACAGCAACTGTGTGCTGGGCTGCAGCAAGAGCAGTGTGGGCAGCANATTACACTTCCAGGTGATACCTGACTTTTCAAGGATCCATATGCATGCCGTTGGCAGCAGGTGTTGCACAGAAAAGCTTACGACCATGTTTTTGGCTGCTTTGTAATGCAGACTCAGAGGCTTCAGGCTACAAAGCAGTGGGAGAAATGCTCTTCCTTTTTCTCATTCCTTTTTTGCTCTAATGCAGCACAACTTCACCAAACATGGGCTTTATATCTATATTGACCTTGATAAAGCTCATATAGGAAGCTGATTATTCAAACGTAATAAAGATCTATACACTTTATTAGTTTATAATCTGTTTTTTTTCTATTTTGTTTCCCATGTAGAAGCACTTTTTTTTTTTCAGAAAACCTGCTCAGTATTTTTCTGGTTATTCTGAAATCATATCTCCTCCTCCTCCTTCTATTTCTCTCACTTTTATGCCCCCTCTGATTTTGAATTATTAACTAGAATACGAACGCCTAATCTAATGCTGAAATGCATTGCTGGGAAAAAAAAAAAAAAAGAAAAAGAAAGCATCTGTTCCAATCACATTCGTATTCTTGGGGCTGTGCTAGACTTGAAACAGCTTCCCCAGAGTAAAAAAAATGACTTGGTTTCTGGATTCAAACCCTGTTGCTTGTGACGGAAATACTTGTAAAAGAATTGCAGTGTTTAAATCTTGCTATTCCAACAAATGCTTTATTTATAACCTGTTGTTCTGTCCTCATTGGAAGACAGAAGCATGGCACATGAAGTTTTTTTTCCCAAACACAGGCATCAGGAATTAGGGCAAAACACTGCTACAGCACAACACATAAAGTGACAGGGTAGATAGATAGAACTTGTTAATTTATCAAGTGTCCACTGTAGCCCAATTAATTATTACTGCGGGTTGTTGTTTCATAACATAGGCAAACAGATTACAGAACTACAAAAGTGGAACGTGGAAGTAGACTTCTCATGATAGCTACTGTAAAGATCATAGAATCNTTAAACCCATTGCCCCTTGTCCTGGCATTGCAAGACCTTGTCAATAGTCCCTTCCCAGCCTTCCTGTAGGCCCCCTTCAGATACTGCAAGGCTACTAGAAGGTCTCCTGGAAGCCTTCTCTTCTGCAGGCTGCAGAGCCCCAACTCTCTCAGCCTGTTCTTATAGCAGAGCTGCTGCAGCCCTCTGATCATCTTTGTGGCCTCCTCTTGACCTGTTCCAACATTTCCATATCCTTCCTGTGCTGGGGGCTCCAGAACTGCACACAGGACTCCAGATGGGGTCTGACGACCCCCATCTTACCCTTCAGCCCATACAAATGCAAGCAGCATTGCTAGAGGAAGAACATAAGACCTTGATTTGATTTGTATCCTTCTAAACAACAGGAAGTATGTAGCAGTATGAGGACCTGATGGGGATTTGGCTATGCATCTTGTAGCTTGCCAGCATACATCTTCAACTGAAGCAGAGAGAGGAGTGATCTGCTCCAGCTATCTGCTGATCACAACTATTACCACCTACCAGCTTGCATCCTAGTTTGAGCTTCAGGCAACAACATTTCTAAATATTGCTCATTAGTCTATCAAGATTGATGCCTCACAGCAGGACATTAGTGATAAGTATAAATTATTGTAGAAATGCTACCCTAGAAGTATATTAAGTTGCAAAACTAAACGGTCAGAAGCGAAATGGTGCCAAAGTTATGTGAAACTTTAGCTGAGTACGAATATGAATGTTCATTATAAAGCCATTGGCAGTGACACATCCATCTCCTCTTTCACAAGAAAAGGCAGGAGCCTATCAAGCTGCTTCTCCTCCAACCTTTGTTTTCCATACACAGTGCACTAAAATTGTGTGCAGTGTTTGTCTACCTCACTGACAAGTTAATTTGACTGAAACAGAAGCTTCCATAAATAACAATTTTAACTAGGTTACCACTGTACAGTCCATTTATCCTCTTTAGCAGAGCAATCCAATAAGCCAGAAGGACTCAAGAATTTCCTTAATCTTTCTAAACATGCACAGTTATCGATTTTCTTTTTTTTTTTTTTTTCTTTTCCTAAGTGGGAAGGAATTGGAAAAAGAAAATTAAGAAATTGAGTGATGGAAACTGTCTAGTTTAGAACATTAGAAAATTTCAAGAATCCCAGTTTAGCTCTTGTTCCTTTTCAGCTTACTAATTGTCATTTTCTTCAGTCATTTGAGGAAAGATAACAGAAATTATAGTTTAAACTTTGAAGTTTCCCTTTGCCTTTGGTGGTGTTCACATTAGGACCAGAGTCTCTTGATTGTTGCTCAAATAACCTTTTCTGCAACAATATTCTTGCATTTTGCAGGTGGTCGTATCAGAAAATTGAAGTAAGCTTAGGAGACTTTCCCATCTTTGCCTCTCAAGAAGACAAAAACCTCTGGAACAGGGAATGATTATTAATTAAATTCAATAAGAAGGGATCTGATCCATTTCCATAGAATCATAGAATGGTCCAGTCTGGAAGGTACCTGCAGAGGTCATCCAGTCCTGCCCCCCTGCAGTCAGCAGGGCCAGCCCCACCAGTCCAGGTCACCCAGGGCCCTTGAATATCTCCAGGGCAGGGGCCTCAACCACCTCCCTGGGCAACCTGTTCCAGTGTTCCACCACCCTCATAGCAAAGAACTTGTTCCTAACATCCAATCTCAATCTGCTCTTCTCAAGCTTGAACCTCTTGCCCCTTGTCCTGTCACTGAAGGCCTTTGTCAACAGCTTCTCTCCATCCTTCCTGTAGGTCCCCTTCAGGTACTGGCAGGCTGCTATTTGGCCCCCTGGAGCCGCATCCTCTCCACACTGCACACCCCCAACTCTCTCACCCTGTCCACATAGCAGAGCTGCTGCAACCCTTTGATCATTTTCGTGGCCTCCTCCAGACCTGCTCCATCAAGTCAATGTCCTTCCTACACTGAGGGCTCCAGACCTGGATGCAGTACTCCAGGTGAGGTCCCACTAGAGCAGAGTAAAGTGACAGAATCACCTCTCTGGCTATGCTGGCCACACTTCTTTTGATGCAGCCCAGGATATGATTTGCCTTCTGTGACAACCAAAAAGAATCCAAACTGTGATGCCCATGAATTTGTCGTGGTAGGCCTAAACAGGCCAAGTTAGGCTTGTGAACGTCCTGGCTTATGCAGACATGTTTTTCTGCTCTCTCTCCTTCTGTTTTGGGGAGAGCAACCGTGGGAAAAGGGACAAAGGACCTGGCGCCACTAAGTCTGGGGTCCGGGGTCTGTCCATCACCTGCGGTAAACAGAGTGCACATGGTTGCCTTATACAGGGC
>WBNM01025226.1:0-16965 GCA_013399055.1 Ramphastos sulfuratus
TTTTCTTTTTATTTTTTTCCCCAACATCATAGTAATAAGATGAGGGGTATTTTGTTTCTTGAAATCCCTGGTGGGGAACAAAAAAATTATATAAATCATGCATATATAAATGCATTTCCAGGAGTAACTGTTTGAATATATTGTGAAGGTTGGTTAGTCTGGAGAAGAGAAGACTGAGAAGGGATCTTATCAATGTGTACAAATATCTGAGGGGTGGATGTCAAGTGGATGGGGCCAATCGCTTTTTGGTGGTCAGCGACAATAAGACAAGGAGCGATGGATACAAACTTGAGCATAGAAGGTTTCACCTCAACATGAGGAGAAACATCTTTACAGTGAGGGTGGTGGAGCACTGGAACAGGCTGCCCGGGGAGGGGGTTGTGGAGTCCTTTCTGAAAACTTTCAAAACCCTTCTGGATGCATTCTTGTGAGAACTACCCTGAGTGATCCTGCTTTGGCACCGGAGGTTGGACTCTGGAGGTCCTTTCCAACCTCTAAGCTGATTCTGTGAACAGTAACCAACTGTATCTGCTTCTGACATTTTTACAAAGTAGGGAATGCAATGTTGCAAAGGCCCTGTACTCTGCACTGGTTAGGCCACACCTTGAGTACTGGGTCCAGTTCTGGGCCCCTCAATTTAAGAGGGACATTGAGGTGCTTGAACGTGTCCAGAGAAGGGCAACGAGGCTGGTGAGAGGCCTCGAGCACAAGCCCCATGAGGAGAGGCTGAGGGAGCTGGGATTGTTTAGCCTGGTGAAGAGGAGGCTCAGGGGAGACCTTNGATCCTTGAGGTCCCTTCCAACCTTACCATTCTATGATTCTATGATAATTGCTGGAGCCTGCAGACTACCCAGGTTATAACAGGTTTTTGCACTTCTTGATCCTTTCTAAAAGGATTTTGTCTGCTTGTTCCTGTAATCATGGAAAATGGGACACTTGGGAGTGTCCTGCCCCAAAGGTGGATCATGTTTAAATAATTCCTAATGCATTTTGTGCAACCTATTTTTAAAACTGCTAGTGTCAGAGTTTCAAACTTCGGCATTCCATCTTCTTTACCCAGACTATCCGAACCCATTTATTCTATCCTTCCTTAAAGGTTATTTTCTGCCTTCAGTTTTCTCCTTTCAAGACAGAACAATACCCTTCCACTTCCTACTCAAAGTGCTACACAGAGGGCTGGAGCAGCTCTGCTATGAGGACAGATGAAAGAGTTGGGGCTCTGCAGTCTGGAGAAGAGAAGGCTTCCAGGAGACCTTATAGTATCCTTTCAGTATCTGAAGGGGTCCTACAGGAAGGCTGGGGAGGGATTATTTATGAGGTCTTGCAATGACAGGACGAGGAGCAATGGGTTTAAACTGGCAGAGGAGAGATTCACACTGGATGTTAGGAGGAAGTTCTTTACAGTGAGGGTGGTGAGATGCTGGCATAGGTTGCCCAGGGAGGTTGTGGCTGCTCCCTCCCTGGAGGTGTTCAAGGCCAGGTTGGATAAGGTCTTGAGTAACCTGTACTAGTGGGAGGTGCTTCTGCCTATGGCAAGGGGTTGGAACTAGATGATCCTTGAGGTCCCTTCCAACCTTACCATTCTATGATTCTATGTGCCTCTTTCTCACTTCTTATAAAGTCATTATATTATTAGTGTGATTACTGTGTGAAACCCAATCATAGTGTGTGAGAAGAAAAACTAAATACAAACTTGAAATTGGAACAAGCAGCTTAACAGCTTTCAGAGGACTTCTGCACGCTTTTGGTATTTCTCTCACATCAGGCTCTGGCAAGAAGCCCGAGGCCTGAATGGCTTTGTACATTTTATTTATTAAAATACTCTGGAAACAGATTAACTTCCTTTGTGCATTATTTATTATTGTTTCACCTGCCATCAAGAGGAACAGCGTGCACACTGATGAATATACTGAAGCTGGCCTACTTTCAGTGTAATGAACCCATAGATGCCTGTTGTTCATCTTTTGCAATGCTCCTTCATGAAAGACACCTTTTTGAACTCGTGCAGGAAAATAACAGTAGGCAGATGCTCACATGAGGAATCAAGGTGCTATTATTTCATCTTCCTAGTGAAGCTCTTCTTTTTTTTTTACCCTGGGTCTGATAAGTGGCACTGCTCTTAGACTCGAGTTCTCTGTTACTTACTTTGAGTGAGGTCTACAATATGAATATCAAACTACAAAGGAAGTTCATCTTAAGCTATGAATAGATGCAGAGATTAAGCAGTGTTAGTATTTCTGTTGCAAAGATTTTCTTTGGATTTCTTTTTCAGCCTTGTTCATCTTTCTGAGATGTTATTTTTTTCTTCAGTCTGGTTCTCATATTTTATGCTCAGGAGGTAGATCAGGAAAAGATACAAGGAGCACTTGCATGTAGAAAGTCTCACTGAGCACAGGGATTCTGCTCTCATCCAGACATTAGCAATTCCTCTTACAATGCAAATTCCAAAATATGTAATGTATGGAACCAAACTTGGAGTTCTTCTAAAAGTCAAGTCACTGCCCAGCATTTGTCCTGACAGTAGAAACATAGAATTGTTTTGGTTAGAAAAAACCTCCAACATCATTGAGTCAAACCATTGACTTACCACAATCATGACCATTAAACTGTGCCCCACTGAGTCCAACCATTGACTCACCATCACCATGGCCATTAAACCACGCCCCGCTGAGTCCAACCATTGACTCACCATCACCATGGCCATTAAACCATGCCCCACTGAGTCCAACCATTGACTCACCATCACCATGGCCATTAAACCATGCTCCACTGAGTCCAACCATTGACTTACCACCACCATGGCCACTAAACCATGCCCCACTGAGTCCAACCATTGACTTACCACCACCATGGCCATTAAACCATGCTCCACTGAGTCCAACCATTGACTCACCACCACCATGGCCATTAAACCATGCTCCGCTGAGTCCAACCATTGACTCACCACCACCATGGCCATTAAACCATGCCCCACTGAGTCCAACCATTGACTTACCACCACTGTGGTCATTAAACCATGTCCCAAAGTGCCATGTTTATATGCTCTTTGAACACCTCCAGGGACAGTGACTCCATCATCTCCCTGGGCAGTCTATTCCAACATCTCACCACCCTTCCAGTAAAGAAACTTTCTCTAATATCGAATCTCAACTCCTTCTGGTGCAACTTGAGGTATTTTGCTTTCATTCTGTTACTTTATATCAGGGAGAAGAAATCAACATCTGCCTTACAACAACCTCTTTTCAGGTAGTTGCAGAAAGTAATAAGTTCTCCCCTCAGCCTCCTCTTCAGGATAAGTGATTCCAGTTCCCTTGTCTGCTCCCTATAACACTTGTTCTCCAGACCCTTCACCAGCTTTGTTGTGCTTCTCTGGACATACTCCAGCAATTCAATGTCCTTCTTGTAGTAAGGAGTCCAAAAATGAGCTTTGTACTTCAGGTGAGGTCTCACCAGCACTGAGTGAGAGGACACAATCACTTCCCTACTCCTGCTGGCCACACCATTACTGATATATACTAAGATGCTGTTAACCTTCTTGGCCACCTGAGTACACTGCTGGTTCACCTTCAGATGGCTTTCAACCAACACCCTCAGGTCCTTTCCTGCTGGGCAGATTTCCAGCCACTCTACCCCCAACCTGTAATGTTTTATGGGGTTGTCATGACCCAAGGGCAGGAGCCAGCACTTGGCCTTGTAGAATCTCATGTAACTGGCCTCAGGCCAGCAACCCAGCTTCTCCAGATCTCTCTGGAGAGCCTTCAGACCTTCGAGCAGATCAATATTCCCACCACCCAATTTGGTGTTGCCTGCAAACTCACTGAGAGTGCACTCAATCCCCTCCAAAGGGTTTAGATTTTTTCTATTTTTATGTCACAGATAGCTGGATCACATTTTGCTGAAGCAAATGCAAAATACAACCCAAGGTTAAAAAAAACAAACAAACAAAAAACAAAAAAACAAAAACAACACAAAAAACTTTCCTGTTTACAAGCAAACCAAAACAATGAGCATGGAATGTGACCCCTAAAAGTGATGAAGCTGCATCCCTGTAGCAACAAATTTGCACCTGACTGATGCAGAATATGTGTCAAGGTTTCAGATATCTCTTCAAAACACACATCCTGCTCGATTTTCACACTTGGAAATGCATAACCTCATTTATACACAACTTCTAATGTTATTTACTTCAGGTATCTCCCTCAGCCCTTGCTTCATTGTTGATGAACCTTTAGCACCATTTATCAATACAATCGATATTTAGAATTATGTCCTTTCTTAATTTCCTTGATAATGATTTCTCTCTCATGAAATCTACACCCTTACAGCCATAACTATTGTGGCCACTTTAGGTATGTAGCCTACTTAACTCTTATGCTGTTTTCTCTGTTCTTCTCAGAACCATTTCAGTACTACTCTCTCTGAACTATCTGTCTGGAAAATCTCCCAGAGTTATCCATTTATTTCAGGTGTTGAGATGCCTGGAATTGAGCACAGAATTCCTGACCAAATCTTGTAAGAGCTATGCAGAGATTATCACTTCATTTCTGCATGACTTCGTGCTTTAGTGTAAGCAGGCAAAAAAAAAAAATCCCACTTGCCATTCCCCCTTGATGGAATGAAAGAGTTCATCTACGATCTACTGCACTCAATCACCTCAAGATATCTATTGCTATTAGTCTTTTTCAAGCTTATCCTTTGTACAGAATACTGAAGTTCAGATTAATTCTTTCATATAAGAAGGGATTGAATTTTCCACAAAGCCCTGATTTTCAAGTAACTTCACTACAGTTTTAATAACACTTATTTCTCCATAATTTTGTAGAGATATTATCACAGAATCACAGAAGTAACCAGGTTGGAAAAGGCCTTCGAGATCATCAAGTCCAACCTATCACCCAAGATTCTCTAATTAACTAACCCACGGCACCAAGTGCCTCATCCAGTCTCCTTTTAAACACCTCCAGGGATAGTGACTCCACCACCTCCCTGGGCAGCCCATTCCAATGTCAATCACTCTTGCTGTGAAGAACTCCTTCCTAACATCCAGCCTAAACCTCCCCTGGCACAGCTTGAGACTGTGTCCTCTTGTTCTGTCCCTGGGTGCCTGGGAGAAGAGACCAACCCCCACCTGGCTACAACCTCCATTCAGGTAGCTGTAGAGAGCAATAAGGTCTCCCCTGAGCCTCCTCTTCTCCAGGTTGAACACCCCCAGCTCCCTCAGCCTTGTAGGGCTGTGCTCCAGACCCCTCAGAGCCTTGGTGCCCTTCTCTGGACATTTTCAAGCACCTCAACATCTTCTTTAAATTGAGGGGCCCAGAACTGGACACAGTACTCAAGGTGTGACCTAACCAGTGCTGAGTACAGAGGCAGAAGGACTTCCCTGGTCCTGCTGGCCACACTATTCCTGATACAAGCCAGGATGCCAGAAATTATGACATTGTAGTGTCCATTAACCCCACAAGTGTCACCTCAAAACTGGATCCAGCACAGAAAATGTGGTACAATAATTTGCACCTCAGTTATCTGCAGTCTACATATATGATAATCTACAAGAGTTAAGAGTCAAGCTAAGTGTGGTGGATTTGTCTTTGAGAAATGACAGATGACCTCCCAGCCACTCTCTCACTCCCCCTTCTTTACAGGAACAGGAACATATGAAAATGGTAATGGGTTGAGCTAAAGACAGAGAGATGATTGCTTGCCAGACACCATCATGGGCAAAACAGATCACTTGGAGAAAAATGATTGAATTTATTATCAAATGAAATTGATTTAGACAGTGAGAAACAAAGACAACAATTTAAACAACTCTTTATTTCTCTAGTTTCAACTTCTATCCTTCATTGCTGATTCTTCTCCCTGAGCCCTGCCCCACATAGGGAGATGGGGACAGCAGTAGAGTTCAGCCCATAACAGCACTTTTCTAATGCTCCTCCTCATCTCACTTTCCCCCAACCCTTCATGGGTCCTCTCCATGTGCTTGAGTTCTCTCGGGGTACACCCAGCTGCTCAGCATGGGGTGCTCCATGGTCTGCAAGGGAATCTCTGCTCCAGAACCTGAAACACTTCTACCCTCTCCTTCTGCTCTCACCTTGGTGCTCACAGGGTTGTTTCTCACACTTTTACTTTCTCTGCTCTCACTGCCATGTAGTGTTTTACCCTTTCTTAAATATGCTTTCCCCAAGGTGCCACCACCTTGGCTGCTGGAATGTTACAATTAATCTCTAATATGAATTATGAATATTAATTTTCCACTATTAATAATAAATATTGTTTATTAATACTCAAAAATGCAGCAGATCATGTGGAATTCATNAGATGGGGTCTGACGAGAGCAGAGTAAAGGGGCAGAATCCCCTCCCTTGCCCTGCTGTGTGGGCTACATGTGCACACTGAAGGCTCATGTTGAGCTTTTCAACTTACTTTTAAGCTTTTGAACTTACGAATAAGATTCAGCCTGAATATTACTCACAGGACACACTGATTTCTTGGGTATGTTTCCTGTATGTAGACACTTCCAAACCCCATGATTATGAGTCTGAGGGTAAAATACAAAATATACCAGTGCAGAAGAAAGGTGAGGGAAACTGAGTTGCTGTAAGCTGGTACTGCTGCAAAGGCCTGACCACTATAGATAGCTTTTTCTGCAGGTGGGAACTCAGTTAATGAACTGCTAATGAAGGGAAGCCCTGGGTGTTCACTAAGGGAATAACCCTAACATGCCAGTCACCACAAAATCTGAATAAAGGCTTGAGAAAGACTGGAGAAAGGCTTGGAGAAAGATTATACAAAGGCAGGCTTTTTCAAATCACTTCCCTATTAAATATAGTTCTTTAAACTCAAACTGGCCAATAGGCACTGGCATCAGAAGTGTTGGGCAATAAATTCAAAGTATTGTGCCTCGTGAGAGCTACACTCCCAAAATGGTATTAAGGCCTGTGCAGGGTTGCACAATACACCTGTAGTAAGGCCTGTGGTGCTGGGTTGCTACCCCCTCAGGGCAGGCCTACTGGAACCAATCCCCCACCCTTTGTTTTGTCTGCTCCTCAATTCAACTCCTGGGTCCTACAAGGGGAAGAGAAAGGGCAGTGGCCAAACTAGTCTAGCAAGATTCATGCCCTGCTAGGACATGGGCTCAGCTGTGGATGGGGTTGGCTGTCCAGTACTGGGCAGCCTCAGCTTTTCCTGACAGGCACTGCCTCTGAAGACCCTCACTGCCAGCACCTCCACAGACACCCAACACATTAAGAACCAGAGGCAGGCTGAGAATATGAACAGCACAGTTACAACGAGTGAAATATTAATATCTAGAGACCGGGGCATGGGGGGTGGATTTAGTCAGAATATTAAACATCAACTGGAATTATGCAGAGGAGTCAAGAAAAAGGAGGGGAAGGGAGAAAAAAAAAACTAAAAGAAGTAAAAGAAGCAAAACAAAGGCAGATAATTACAGAATCATAGATGATTAGAAGTTGGAAGGGACCTCCAGAGATCATCAAATCCAACCCCCTTGCCAAAGCAGAATCCCCTAGGGTAGTTCACACAGGAATGGATCCAGGCAGGGTTTGAAAGTCTCCAGAGAAGGAGACTCCACAGCCTCGCTGGGCAGCCTGTTCCAGTGCTCTGTCACCCTCACTGCAAAGAAGTTTCTCCTCACATTGAAGTGAAACTTTTTATGTTCAAGTTTATACCTGTGGCTTCTTGTCTTATTACTGTGCACCACTTACAAGAGCTTGGCCCCATCCACTTGACACCCACCCCTCAGGTATTTATAGATGTTGACGAGATCTCCTCTCAGCAGCCTTTTCTCCATACTAAACAGCTCCATATCTCTCAATCTCTCTTCATAGGGGAGATGCTCAAGTTCCCAAATCATCCCTCTGACTCTCTGTTGGAAAGTTTATGAAAGTCTGAGTAGACAGGATTTGGACCAAAATGTTAATCAGTAAAGGAAGGAGAATAATACACCCACCTCCTTTCAGAAAAGACAATGGAAAACTTCATCCATAGCTGTGAGTGTTGGGGAAAGCAGGAGGCAGCAAAGAAAACAGGTTAGTATTCTTAAACAGAGCAGCTATGAGCAAGTGCTTGCTATAAGTAGAATAAATAACCTCCACTACAAAACTTTATGTTTTCCCTGCTGCTCTCCATCACAGTTGATAGGTGTTCCCTTTAGATTTTCAAGTCTTTTTAGTCTACAAGTAAAAATAGGCACTTTATTAAATTTCACCTGTTTATTCCCTTTTAAAAATAAAAGTAAATGTACTTTGCTAGTATCATTCACATTAGTATGCCTGTGTGCTCATAAACCACCTAGGCATTCCTTACAAATAAGACAAATGCCTCTCTAGGGGGTGTTCCCCAGTTAACTAATGTGTAAACTATATAGAAAACTGTATTACAATGTCTTTGAGGCATGATACTTCTTCTCTCCATAAGCATTTTCAACAGTTCATTTTTCAGAATTTATTCTTTCCTAGTTCTGCATTTCTTTCTGCTCTGCTTGCTACCTTTCACTTGAAAAATACTTTCTTTCTGACAGATATCCACCCCTTGATTCTCCGTGTAGGCAACCTGAAACAGCACTAACAGATGTTCCAGGCTTAGAAGATGATTTTCAGGACTGGTTGATCTTCCTGGTTCCTCAGAAGTAGGTGTTTCTTGGATAGAAAATCATACAGGAGTATGAAGGTGGTGAGAAGAATAACGTAGAGCTGGTTTGTGTCAGCAGGCAAGAGTACACATGCAAATTCATAATTTGAAAGATTAAATGCCTTGCAGATGGAATTTGACTGGGAAGCCTGGAGCATCATTCTTACTACTGATCTCAGATTTGTTAAAGATATTTTGGTCTGTTTAATGATAAAGACAGTACTGCCATATCTAGAATGTTCTAATACCTCTAGAGAAAATAGAGGCTTAACTAAACTTTTTTTCCCTCTCATCTATGACTTTAATTATTGTCTGCATTCATTCCGCCCTATGAGCTAACCCAATGCACACAGCACTGCTTTTAGAGTGGGGAACCTTAAAGTAATGAAAAATTATTTTTTTATTGTCTCATTCTACCAAAAAAAGTACAGCAATGATGAACCCAAAGAAAGTACAGCAATGATGCACCCAAAGAAACATGGTAGAAGACTAACACATTACTTGGATGCATTACTGTATACAGTGTTGGGCTCCCCAGTTCAAGAGAGACAGAGATCTGCTGGAAAGAGTCCAATGGAGATCCATGAGGGTGATTGGGTGACTTGAGCATCTCCCCTGCAAAGAGAGACTGAGAAACCTGGGGCTGTTTAGTCTGGAGAAGAGAACACTGAGAGGAGATCTGATCAATGTCTCTAAATATCCGAGGGATGGGCATCAAGTGGATGGGGCCACTTTTCAGTGGTGCACAGTAATAAGACAAGGAACAATGGATACAAACTGAAACACTGAAGGTTTCTACTCAACATGAGGAGAAACTTTACAGTGAGGGTGATGGAGCACTGGAGCAGACTGCCCTGGGTGGGTTGTGGAGTCTCCTTCTCTGGAGATTTTCAAAATCCTCCTGGATGCATTCCTGTGCAGACGACCCTGGGACATCCTGCTTTGACAGGAAGATTGGACTCAATGATCTCTGGAGGTCCCTTCCAACCTCTTAAGTTCTGTGATTCTGTGTAAAACATAAACGATTTTAGGAATAATTGCAAAAATAATAGTACTAATCTATTAATTACTCATTGTCTCTTGATAGAACTAAAGAAAAAAAAAAGTAGCAAAAGACACTACTCTTGTTTCAAAATGCACTATCAGGTTTATTACGCTAATTCTGTATTTTCAAGAAAGGAGAGCACATCAACAACCCACATCTTCCTGGAGGAGAAAAAAAGCAGGTCCAGGAACTGGTAACGTATACCATGGTGCTGCAGGCTATGCATGTAGTTCTCTACATCATGGAGGATTAATAATGTTATTATTATTTATATTCACTATAACAGTAACTGTAGGTCAATATAATGGTGGATAAGTAGCCATTGGCTTCTTCATCTTAAGCATTAAGGATGTTGTTTGCCATCTCTTATTTTCATAGGGAGTGTTGTTCTGTAAAACAAATAGTGTAGGCAAAAAAGACATCTTGAAATATATATGTGTATTTTCAAAGTACAGCAGGGAGAGGGAAGGTCACTGAACAATGTAATTGATGGCAGCAGCAAAATGTTTCCTAACCTGCAACGCTGCTAGACTATGTTGATCTCAAATGCCAAATCCGATCAAAGCACAGAAATGCAAGGTAACACCCTCTATTGTTCACATTGATTGCATCAAAGGAAATAGAATGTAAATTAGGAAAGCTTTGATGAATGGATAGGCAGCCAGAAGAACTACAATAAAGTGTTGGGCTTCTCCTTCCCAGCAGAAGCACACTCCGCATTACCCGGCTCATCAAAATGCACAGTGCATATTCCAGCAGATTGAAATCAATTGTATCAAGAGATAGCCTTTTATTTTATTCTTCTTGACTCTACTGAGTGATTACTTTACCTTCTGCTGCTCAGCAACTTTCAGAATAATGCACAACTCAGTGGACTTGCTTAATGCTTGTGTGTTGAATCTTTACTTCGTTTAATGTATTTACCAGAGACCAGTGGTGCAGAAGGCTGAAGCCTCATATGCTTCCTTGAAGGATATGCGGGTCACAGCTTCATCGGAGGAAACTTTGATTTCTGTACCTGATATAAATTTTGCACAGTGATGGGATCACATTCTTTATCCTTACAGTAGAGAGCGATGGCTCTACCATTTTAGCATTGCTGCAAGCCAATTAGTGGAGCACGATTGATCATGTAGTTTCACAAAAGGCCAACAGGCTTCCCACGTTGTAAAACGAGAATAAATTCTGTAAAATTTATGGCCAAATTGCTGGCAGCTGAGGTGCATGGTGAAATGCAGTCAATTAATGTGATCACTGTAAATCATGGTTACAACTTGCTGTGTAAATAACAGTTTATAACAAACATAAATAAAGGCACAAGTGACTCTGTTTAGCAGTGGCACAAACTGTTGTTGATGGTCCACATACTGAAGCGTGGAAAATGAACACAAGGTAAATATACGGCAGAAGAAATTGTTTAACCATTGAGGCAATGTTTTAAGTGACATACAAACAAATGACAAGGTACAAAGTGCCAGATTGACAGAACATAACCAACCAAAGAAACTCAATGACAGAGAAAACAGAAGTCAAAAGATGGAGAGGAATTAACGAACTGATGTACATTTCTATAAACAGATGTCTGTCAGTAGTCCCTTGAGTCATACTCATGAGTCTGGTAACCTCTTAAATTTACTACCAGTAACATCTTATAACCATATAGTGATCTAGTCACAGTCATGGGTCTGATACCCTCCTAAATTTACTACCAGTAACATCTTATAACTGCATAGTGATCTAATCATAGTCCTGGGTCTGATACCCTCCTAAATTTACTATCAGTAACATCTTATAACTGTATAGTGATCTAATCATAGTCCTGGGTCTGATACCCTCCTAAATTTACTACCAGTAACATCTTATAACTGTATAGTGATCTAATCATAGTCCTGGGTCTGATACCCTCCTAAATTTACTACCAGTAACATCTTATAACTGTATAGTGATCTAATCATAGTCCTGGGTCTGATACCCTCCTAAATTTACTACCAGTAACATCTTATAACTGTATAGTGATCTAATCATAGTCCTGGGTCTGATACCCTCCTAAATTTACTACCAGTAACATCTTATATCCATATAGTGATCTAGTCATTGTCATGGGTCTGATACCCTCCTAAATTTACTACCAGTAACCTCTTATAACTGTATAGTGATCTAGTCACAGTCATGGGTCTGATACCCTCCTAAATTTACTACCAGTAACCTCTTATAACTGTATAGTGATCTAGTCACAGTCATGGGTCTGATACCCTCCTAAATTTACTACCAGTAACCTCTTATAACTGTATAGTGATCTAGTCACAGTCATGGGTCTGATACCCTCCTAAATTTACTACCAGTAACCTCTTATAACTGTATAGTGATCTAGTCACAGTCATGGGTCTGATACCCTCCTAAATTTACTACCAGTAACCTCTTATAACTGTATAGTGATCTAGTCACAGTCATGGGTCTGATACCCTCCTAAATTTACTACCAGTAACCTCTTATAACTGTATAGTGATCTAGTCACAGTCATGGGTCTGATACCCTCTTACATTTACTACCAGTAACCTCTTATAACTGTATAGTGATCTAGTCACAGTCATGGGTCTGATACCCTCTTACATTTACTACCAGTAACATCTTATAACCATATAGTGACCTATTTTTTTTTTCTTTCCAACTGTATACCACCCATTGAAGTCAGGTAAGAAAATTCAGAGCTTCAAATTAGAAATCTGTTTTGCTCTAATGAATTCAGTGGACTTTCCCTAGAACAATCTATTCCAACAATTTTACAGAATAGTGTTTACAACATGCAAGCCTCTCTACCAAATCAATATATTTTCTTGGACAAATATTACTGATTATGTAAGTTAAGCAAGTATTGACTTTTCTCTTTCATTGAGGGAATTGCAATTATGCTGGGTTTTGGGTTTTCATGGGGTTCTTTTTTTGTTGTTGTTTTTGTTTGGTTTTGTTTTGTGTTAAAGAAATAAAAACCAAACAACACAGCTCCACAAGTGAAGTGTATCTAATTTAATAAAAATTAAGAACCTTGCAGATATTCCTGGTAAGCAGTTTATGCAAGTTCTCAATGTTACTCATCTCCAAGTTTGTTTATTTGTTTTTAACTCATCAGAAAGGATTTTTTAACTCAGACCTAGAGAGGAGAATTTTTGAAGGCATGGGTTTATATTTCAGAAAGCAAAAGTTCAGAGTTGGTCAAAGCCAGCTTTCTGATAAGACCTGTTATGAGGAAAGCTAGAGTGAGCCTGAGTACAGAGCCTCTACAAACAGCTCTGCTTAAAACCTTTGGCAAGTGCTCACTCATTCTTTGCTTGATACCCACTTTTAGAGGAGACTTCTGCTGTTCAGCTTCCAACTCATCTGTTATGCATCTGGTTTGTATTTCTGCTTGTGTTGTGTTCCTCCAAGAACCCCCTTCATCCAGACTATGACCCCCCCACTGGCAAGCTGACATCTCAGCCTGGCCTCCACCCATTCTTACAGCCTTACCTGTTCATTCTGGAACTATATCCAACCCTAGGTCCTCTCTCCAGACCTGATCCTGACCCCTACTTAGGGTCCAGTGAACCAGCCTAGCCTCCAACTATCCTTGGTGAGGTGCCTGATGCCTGAGGTTGGAGATGTCCCTGATGCCCTTTGGCTGTCCTACCTGGGAATGTAGGATGTACTGGCTGCCAGACACTGCCCTGGGAGACATGATACCACAGCCACAGGGAATTCCTGGCTATGACAATTAGATACAAGAAAAAATTATTAAGCAAGGAAATAGTTAAACATCATGGCAGGTTCCCTGTTACACAGAACCACCAGGGAGGCTGTTGAATTACTGTCTTCAGGTATGTTTCAAAGCTCAAATGGAAAAGGTCTGAGCCAAGGACAAGCTGCAACCCAGAAGACGGCCTTGATTTGAGTGAGGTATTGGGGGAGATGACTTCCAACCACGCTGGGATGAGACAAAAAATTGTGTGTGTAAATTAAAGACAAAAGTCAAGGCATCCTTCTTTCATGACCACAGTTTCTAGCACCTGGTTTTAAAACAAGCAGGCAGGTCAACTGATATTGTAGAGAGGTTGGTGCTGGTCTCTTCTCACAGATAATTTGTGATAGAACAAGAGGGAATAGCCTCAAGCTGTGACTGGGTAGGTTTAGATGGAACTTTAGAAAAAATATTGTCATAGCAAAAGTGTTCAGGTATTGGAATGGGCTACCCAGGGAGGTGGTTGAGTCACCAACCCTGAATGCATTTAAAGGTTGTTCAGATGTGGCACCTAGGGATATGGTTAAGGGGTGAACTCTGTAGAGTAGGGATAAACATTGAGCTTGGGGGTCTTTTCCAACCTGAATGATTCTGTGATGATGTCCTAAAAGGAACAGCCAAGAATCCTCCACAGTTCTCTTTTTAATGGAATTGTAGTGCTTTAAGCACTGCAATGTAGGAAATGAGTCAGTATTTAAGTATAATTACTTAGATAACTACATCAGGTTTTTAAGTTACATACCCAGAGCAGGATACTTTAAAATTATCCTTTGCTCTACCTAAGTCTTTTTTGCAGATCTAAAGCTTAATGACTACTGACAATTTAAAATAAAGTATAATTAGTAACACTAAAACTACAAAAGAACTCCAGAAGGAAAATGTGCTCTGTTTAAAATTGTTAGTGATTCTATGTGTGTTGAATATAAGCTGTATAAATTAAATTCCTAAGGACTGAGGAAATTTGAAAAGCCTTAGTTCATAGCAGGCATCAAGCCCTGCTATCACAAATGCCACATTTTATAATCTTCATTTTAAAAACAGCTGAAATTTTTCATCCCAGTACTCTCGGAGAACAGATCCAAAATCTGAGTGCTCCATTGGTCAGCAACATTAATCTAATTTTCAGCCTGGATTTAGTCATAGTTAGTTTATACCAATCCATTTTTTGTGCCAGAATGATTCTTTAGTTTAAACAGCATTTCTGCTTTCTTTAGATATTTGTAAACAAACTCATAGCCCTTCTCATCTGCCTGGCTAATCAAGCTAAGCTCTTCTATTAAAAACTGGGCTCCCCTAAGCACCTTAGGAGCCCTGCTCCTAGCCTGTTCCAGTTTCAGTTTATCTTTCTGGAATATGTTTCATCAGGATTTTGCACAGGAGAGGTCTTACCAAGGTTTTATAGAGCAGCACTATTGCTTCCCATTTTTGCTGTCTTCTTTTTTTTTTTTTTAATTAATTTCAGAACAAAATTTTGCCTTTATAACTGAGTTTCTTGGCATCTCCAACTCAGCCTGTGGATCAGGTAAAACATTTAAATATGTCCTATTTGTCACATGCAGGAGATGGTTAAAATAAAACTTTCTACTGTGGATCATCAAGGGCCTGACTTAGCATTTTGTGTCTTTTTTTTTTTTTTTTTATTACTTTATTTTTCAATTAATTTGGTTTTCTGTTTGGTTTGATTATGGAATCATAGAATCATAGAATGGTAAGGATGGAAGAGACCTCAAGGATCATGTAGTTCCAACCCCCTGCCATAGGCAGGGACACCTCCCACTAGTACAGGTCACTTAAGGCCTCGTCCAACCTGGCCTTGAACNGGTTGGCCTGGGCCCACCTCTCCAGCCTGTCCAGGTCTCTCTGGATGGATCCCTGCCCTCTAGCAAGTCAACTGTGCCACACAGCTTGGTGTCATCTGCAAACTTGCTGAGGGTGCACTCAATTCCTCTGTCCATGTCACTGACAAAGATGTTATGTTGATTTGGTTTGTTTCTTTTTCCCTCTCTGGTTATGAATTACACAATATTCTGCTTTGATAATAGCTTCCAATTTTTGCGTTAGCATTTCATCAGCACAATATTGTGTCACAACAAGCAAGTATTCAATGTCAAAGAGCTGAAGAGCTCTCCTTGGAGCTACCTCCTATTCAGTGTCAGAGAGCTGAAGAGCTCTCCTTGGAGCTACCTCCTATTCAATGTCAAAGAGCTGAAGAGCTCTCCTTGGAGCTACCTCCAACTGTCCTCTGGTTCTGCTGGGGGTTGGATTTGTCACCCAATAAATTGGAAATTTGCCCTCCAGAGTATATTTACCACACTTACTTAGAATTTGGAAGTTAAATGAAATTATAATTACAAGAATTAGACTAAAATACAAAAATATAAAAAGACAATAAACATGTGCAAGGTATATTTACATATATTTACAGTTCAATTACCATACAATATCCCCTTGTACAATATTTCAGCTCTCTCTCCCTGTCCTGGACACAAAGAGGTCCAGGGGCTATATTATAGCCAGGCCCTCTGTCTGTACCTCCCCACCCTGTATCTCATAAAACCAAAACAGATCAGACAGGCAGCATGCAAGGTCACAGACAGAGCAGAGAAGCCAGAAACAAGTAGAAGGCAGCCAAAGAGAGAGAAAACAAGATTGTTCTGCAAAATATAAGATATTCAGTAGGCCAATGGAATTAGATGAACTCATCTTGCATTATTCTGTGTCCAATCCCTAATATTGTTTATCCTTTAGATTCAAATTCTCAGGAAAAATCAGGCACAGCCTTAAAACTGTAGCAAGGTTACTAATCCCAGGAGGACAAGTTCAACACTTCTAGTTCTATTAGTTATCTACATAGGCAGTCAGTTTTATCAAGTTATCTGTAGGCTAGTTTTATGTCAGGATCTAACACTGATGACCCATGCATAAATTGTGCTAGGGAAGGGTTAGATTATTATAGATGTTAATAATCAGTTATGAATTATGATTAATTTCTGTGTGGATATTAATTTTCATTATTAATATCAAAAAATTCAGGGAAATTCCCTGAGATTCTTTGGATTTTTGGTCGACAGGAAGTAGGTGCACAAAGGGTATTTATGAATATGGAATTAAACAGTTTAAACAATCAGAACTTGATAAATGGCAACGTGAAAACAGGAAAAATTCTAACTATGCTTATGGAGGCTTAGCATTAACTCCAGCATATGTACTCATGACGCCTTGGTCCCTGAGTAAGTTTCCTGTACGAGGACACTTCCAAAACTCACGATAATGATCCTGCATTAAAATACAAAACATTCCAGGCAGAGGGAAGGAGAGAGGAGCTGAGTTGCTGCTGCTGCAAGCTGCAAACACGTGGCTGCCACCATTCCCAGTTAACGAGCCGCTAAGGGGGTACTGCTCCAGGTGGAGGGTTGGTGCAGAAAGGCAGAAAAAGCAGTCGGTGCAGAAAGGTGATCCAGAAAGGTGCAGGATCTAAATCACTGCCCATTAAATA
>WBNM01025231.1:0-20863 GCA_013399055.1 Ramphastos sulfuratus
GTTCTTTGGGCACTCTTTTCCCATAATAGACATTTTACAGAACTTTGGGGCACTTTAGATTATTGAGCAAATAAAAATCTTCTTACAGAGAGGAAACATGTTAAACTAGTTTTGCAGTGACAATGATTTTGGTTTTTTCCAGCCTTATAATTGCAGAAAATAGATTTCTGTATTGTCAGCCAAGACAACTCCTATGTGTAGTCTGTAGTCGTTTCCCTCAGCAATATTACTGAAAACAGTAGAGTACTAAGCATTAGAAAAATTAATGAAAAAGGTTTAGAGAGAAATAAAAATTCATCTTTCTTTGCTTGTATGTATTTCAGATACATTTTATGAGATCAAACGGACTTAAACTAGCATTTGGCTTTTCTTTCCCTAAAGCACTACACTGAATTCAGCAGTAAACTAAAAGTTGCAAGGCAATGTCTCCATTACCCTTATATTTAGCAGCAAGTGTATACCTGAGAGAACTTTAGAGAAGCCACATTATAGTTGAAGGAAAAGAGTTAGGAAGAAAAAAAGAAAAGAAGAAAATCAAAACCCTGACTCTCACATCTGTAAACAGGTGAAATATATGACTCTTTCATCAGGGATTATTGTACATTATAGTTACCTTGCACAATAAGACTGGCTGAGTGCTTCTTGGAGCCAAAGAGATGTCATAGGCTTAGCTTATTTCTTTACATATATTTTTCCATTCCTGGTTGGAGACTGCTAAAACCGTCCACATCTGAGTGCAGAAAAGCCCTGCACAGTTTCCATGTCAGCAGGATAGTCAATTTAAGTCGTTTCACCTCATATAATGTGTCTTTTATAAGAATGCACACTGTTCTTTTCAAACTTAGAAGATAAAGAGAACTAGACATATATTTGTCCACCTTAAGTTGTCTAAAACAGTTTTGAGAGAAGACAGAAATGAGTAGGAGGAAAAAGCATTTTGCTTTATTCTCCTTTGCTAGCCAAGGGCTCTGCTGTGTTCAATCTTCTCTTCACTCAGGCAGACTCTGCACTGGCTGCTTGTTGCAGCTGCTGTCTGAGCTGCTGAAGGGTGAGCAGATTCTGCTTGACATGTTCAGCTTTACAGAGGTGAAAGCAAGGCTGGATGCATTCCTGTGTGATCTGGTATAGGTGATCCTGCTATGGCAGGGGGATTGGACTGGATGGTTTTTCGAGGTCACTTCTAGCCTCTCACGTTCTGTGACTCTGTGATTCTCTGTGATTCTGTGAAGACTCTGGTCAGCTGCTCAGACCGCAACTATGCACCCTGTGATTGAGGTGGACAGCCCCAGGGGACAAGAGTGGTCCTCCTCACACCGTGTTTTCTAGACAATAAGAATGTAAATAAAGATGCAGTAAGTGCACCTTATACTGCATGTGAGAAACAGCAAATGCCCATTAATCCCAACCAGAAATGTGCACCATCTCTTTAGCTGTGTTTGACCCAAGCATGTCTCTTTTCCATTCATTCTGTTGTGTGGACAGTCATGTAGCCCACATCCTGGGATGCTCAGTAATTTGATACTATTTTTCTACCAGTCTCCTTACATCCTAAGGATATACCTCTACCCAGCTTCAAGTTATTCCAGATAAGTAACTATATATCATATTTCCAACATACACTGAATTTATATCCTGTGCTTTACATCATTATGATATTTTTGCTAATGCAAAAAGGTCAGAGCCAGTGTAAAATCCTTCAAGTGTTCATCACATCACACATCTAGACCAGATACTTGTCTGGTGCCACTTAGTATTGTTCCTCTGAAACAAAAGTTCATTAGGTTTCTACTATTAAAAGCAAGAGGGTTACAGTACAAATGCTTCTTGCTGTGCCAGGAGTACTTGGGGAAGGGGAGATGCTGATGATGAGGGAGCTTTGCGTGAAGCTTGCCACAAATACTTGTGCACACCCAGAAATCCACATGCAAAAAACAATTTTTGGTTGATACTAGAATAAGAAAGGAATAGGAAGTTTTTTTCTTTACTGCATATCATAATAAAAGTGAGAAAGTTTTTCTACCTTTTTTTGCTGTGACTGTTACGTGATGTAGCACCAGCCCTTTGGATACAAGGTCTGTGTCCCACCTCCTGATATATGCTGTCCCCTGTAACATACTGCTGTAACTCTGAACAGTGCCTCACTCTGAAGTATGCCAACTCCAGCCAATCCCTTACAACAGCACCACTCTCCTTCCTGCATTCCCCCCAAATAAGCAAATCAATTACAGGATGAACCATATTTCTTCAGCCAGGCTTGTTCCTACATACTTCTCATGAGTCTCTGCTCATGAGAAAGTTTATGTATGTAATTAGTGTCTAGCTGTCAGACAGAAGCATATATGACACTGTTCATTTCTGATATTACAAAGTGATGTTTCTTCAACTGACAGGGAAATTTCATTTGTGAAAAATCATGGTAAAGTGTAACCTTTCCAGTGAAATAAGACTAGTGAATCCGTCAGTCAGTCCTGCTTGTGGCAACTAAATTCAGTGATTCTGGATCTAAGTTACACTGAAGTTTGCTAATTAAAATGGTAATGGTTAAAATGAACTTATACTTGCAATGGATACATACAGTTGATGGAATATATTCCTCTGCCACTCCTGTCCTTATTTTTTCATCTCACCAGCAGCTTCATGTAATGTTGTCCTTAACTACCGTTTCATGTATTTGGGCAATGCGTAACAGACCAAGGGAAAAAGACAAATCAGTCTTTGGACAGAAATAAGAATATATCAGCCCATTCCAGCATGCTACATCTGTTACAAATAGTAAGGTTAGTCTCACAGTGGGAAGGATTTGCATCAATAGCCTGATGTCCTAAGATGGTGGCCCTAAGGATGTTAATTGGCAGCAAGGAATGCCCACAAGCAGGGCAAACCAGCTGATTGCTCCAACATGAGCTCACTGTACAAAGAGTATAGGTTTGGCTAAGTGAAAGCATGTCAATGCCTCAATGTGAAAATAGTTGACCTCTACCTCAATGGACCTTTTTTCTTCTCCAAATGTGGTAATATTTAGTCTTATTAGATTTAAAGTCCACTAAAGATTGTCATTAAATAAACTGTTAATTATCATAGAATCATAGAATCATAGAATGGTAAGGTTGGAAGGGACCTCAAAGATCATCTAGTTCCAACCCCCCTGCCATAGGCAGGGACACCTCCCACTAGTACAGGTCACTCAGGGCCTCATCCAACCTGGCCTTGAACACCTCCAGGGAGGGAGCATCCACAACCTCCCTGGGCAACCTATTCCAGTGCCTCACCACCCTCACTGTAAAGAACTTCCTCCTGACATCTAGTCTAATAATAATTGGATACTTTTAGCCTTGACAAAAACAACAATGGATTGGATTCAGTCTGTGTTTGTTACACACTTGACATGGCTTTGGTAAATTTTCTTCATGCTTAGTGCAGATCCACATGATTTTCCCCTACTAGCAAGATCTAAAGCCCAGGACTAGGATTCACTGCGGTATTTCACAACCACCAGCTTTAAGAACTATCTAATTATGTTATAATTAACATCTAGTTTGTGGTACAAGGGCTGGGCTAGGCGCAAAGGGTTGGGCTGGGCATGGTGGCTACAAGTAATGTCAAGTATTGCATAAAGCAGAATACTTTTAATGTTGGTCATGTCATTAAAGCCTTTTTCTCACTGAAGTGGATTTCCTGTTTTCCTACTCTTGAAGTATGGATCATGAGTTTTACACTCTTGCTAGAGTATTTCAAGAGCCAAAATCTTACCAAATTAGAAGATCTCCTATGTCAAGTAGATGTTTTGCCCAAGTCATAGGCAGAGAAAGAATTCTCCGCTTACATTAAATTTTCTTTATGTTGGTGTTTTACTGTTGTACACTAAATTTTCTTTAAATTAGTGCTTTACTGTTTTGCTTTCGTATGAACACTGGGTAGAGTAATGAATCTCACTGCATCAGGTTTCTGTGCTTCAGCTTCCCAGGGACATGAAGGCTCCAGCACAGGCATAAATTTTGTGTGTTATTCCTTCATGAGATTCGCAGGCCAGGTGACAAAGAAAGTGGAACAACTTTAAACTGCCAAAGGCAGACTTTTATTCAATTAATTTTTTGATTTTTTTTTTTAAAGTTTCTGTCTTCAGGGAGAGGTGATAATGGAAAGCATTAATTTTACAATACATAATTACTTTGAACATTCAACAGTTCCAGAAATATGCAGAACTAGATAAAGCCATTCAAAACCTCTGTAGAAAGCTGCTAGATAGCAGATAACTCTTTGGGTATCTCCATGTAGACCAAAACCAAAAAATTAAAAAGAAAATAAAAATCAGGTTTTATGATCTTACTTAGAAGTACATTAGCCTTTATGTTTAAGATACAAATACCTCTTTCATAAACACACTTTAGAGTTAAAACCAGATCAAACAGATCCCTAAGCTTCATATGAACAAATTCTTCCAATCTCATTATTTGTTCTTAAGGTGGATATAAGTAGATCAAATCAAAATGAAAACAACTCTGTGATCAGGAGAAACCAGATTTACCAAACACTGTAGGTCACATTTGTTTCTTCTGTATGTTGCTGTGTTTCCAAACACACCCCAAAAATCCCTATTTTAAATATCCTTTGCATGACAATGTTGCATGCTCTACTATAAAACTGATTTTATAAGAGACAATATTTGTGGGCCCCTAGAAGAGAGCAAAAAAGTATTGTAAAAGACTACAGGAATTAATGAAGACTAAGTCATGGCAGACTATTTCCTTCTGTGGCAAGGTAACAGGTCCTTGCAGACAAAGCTGTATTTGCAAGTGCTGTGAGAAAGGTACTTGAAAAGTGCAAAAACCTAAAACATTCAAATGACAGCAGCAAAAATTTGTCTGGAAATGATGACCTGGGAGGAAAATATAAAAGAATTAGACTAATTGGCCTAAGGAAAGCAAGGAAAGACAACAGTCTCCGAGTTTTGATAGTCTGTAGAAAAATTAAGGGAATAATCTGCTCCCTGGTCAGGTGAATTTGGTTTGTATACCTCTATTTGTCAGGAATAAGAAATCCCACTGACAGCTTTCTTACAGAATGCCATGGGCTGGAGGGACATTATCTCAAGCTTCAGTTTAATTTTTTGGGAGATGGATACCTGCTGACAGCTAGTGGCCCACCAGTGGACTGTGCTGAATGATCAGATATCTGACAGTTCTGACAGGCAGAGAAATGGAGATAGAGTCTCAAAGAAAATTAAGGTATTGACAGTTTTAAAAGAATTTTAGAAGTGTAGCATGGAAAAATTTGCCATTGAGTGTATGAACAGCATAAAACTGTACCCTACAGTACAGTATATAGCAAACCCTACTGTTACCCTGTGTTTACACTGGCTGCAAGAAAACTTACTTTTCTGTTTGTGCTTAGAAGTCAGGGAAGCCCATTTCTTTACTCTGGCTGTAAAAAGACCCTGATTTTTCCATATGGGTCAACAGAAATGTGCGTTATTTTGCTCTGTGTGTAAATAATCTTAAAGCTGCTAATTGTGTATAGTGCTGGCTTAATAGACACCCATAGATTATTACAGGAGTTGAGTTTTCTAAGGTTATTTCCTCAACTTGTGGTCTTGGTAACCATCGTGGCTCCTCGCACTAGCAATACGCAGTGACTGATGTAAATGCAAAGCACTAGCACTAAATTTTATCTGCAGATAAGTCTCTGGAATACAAATATAGAGAACACACCAGCACCATCTTTTCAGCACTCCCTAAAACCCATACTAACTTGAAAAGCTGTACATTCCCAGAATTGAATGTTAAGTCATTCATGGAAGTACAGGTGTGCCTATGGGTAGGATATGTTAGACATCCAGTTCTTATGTTCTGATTTAGTAGAAATCCTGATTTGCAACAAGTCACTTTCTGAAATGTGATTGCATTGACATAGGTGCATACAATGAGCCTAACCGTCCCCTTCCTTTTCACTAACAGATTTTGTTCTCCACTGAATTGATGTCTCAGGTTCTTCCTCTCTTGCTTGCAGGAAAGGAGGCTCTTCCCTGGGGGTAGGCCTGTTGCAGAGAACTGTTGTCTGGGAGAGGAACCACACTGTGAAGTCTGTACTGCAAATTAATATTCCCCACTCAGACTCCACGAGTGGCTCAGCTACTTCCTTAGGGTAGAAAGCTGAGTCACTAAGTTCAGGCTAAGGCTCCTCAGCTTATTCCTGCAAAAAACTAACAAGATTTCAACAATCCGAGGCTGAAAGTTTTTATCTTCGTCCTTTTTTTTTTTTTTTTTTTTTTTTCTTTAAACTGAATTTGTTAATGTTTGGAACAAAGCGTTTTGTCTAGTGGTAAAACACAAGACTGGAGCCAGGAGTTTAGATTCAGTCTGTAGTTTGGGAACAGCAACTTTTGCCCATCAAAGAACAGATGGGATGGATTATCTTTTGAATGGTTATAAGATCCAAGACTTTGCAAGATACTTTGCAATTAACTGAAGTTCAGTACTGCTAAATTGCAACAAAGATTAATAGTATGATCTAGCTATGAAATTCAGCTATGTTTGATAGGAAATAAAGAAGGAAAAAAAAAAATTTTAACAAAGATGCAAGATAATGTAAAGCTATTCAAAACACATACCCAGTCAGTTTTGCGCCACAAAATCATGCCCATC
The DNA here is from genome assembly GCA_013399055.1 of Ramphastos sulfuratus. Lineage (NCBI taxonomy): Eukaryota > Metazoa > Chordata > Aves > Piciformes > Ramphastidae > Ramphastos > Ramphastos sulfuratus. The sequence goes on from WBNM01025231.1 coordinate 6,642, forward strand.
TGTAGAGTGAAATGCTAATCAGTTTCAGGCTTGTACTGCAGATAAACTCAAACAAAAATCAGCTTCTATGCAGTCTACCTCAATACAGCCCAAAGCTAACATTGCAGTTTTGTGCATATTTATGTTATTAAAACATTACATCTGAAACAGATTTGTAACAAATGTACATACATATTTAACCCCTTTTAATAAAGGGATTTTAGAAACCATAAGGATTCAGACCTCTTTTTTTTTTTTTTTTTTTTTTAATAGTTTGCATATAAATGTTGCTCAGTTTTTAGGTGGAAGTTGAGATCTTGATTAAAAATACCCTGAGAATTTTAAGAGAGATTTTTGCTTGTACATGCAAATCAGACATATGTACTGGGCACAGAGTTGGTTGTCTGGGGAAGTGTAGTTCTGGAAAAATAATGAGTATTGGATTTCCAATAAAGTCATAAGGCTTGGACTCACCTGACATCTGTTATGTTTTTTATTATAGTCAGTGATATTTCTATCACTAGCATTGAGGGGGAATTACTATTTTTGTTGTTGTGCTGAGTTTTGTTTGTTTGTTTTGGGGTGAATTTTTTTTAAGGTGAAGGTGAGGAAGGGAAAACAACAATCCAGAAAAATACAAGACCTCTACAACTTCTTGTTTATGAAGTTTCACTTAACAGCACATGTTATGTTGCATTACGTTCATGCTTTATAGCTTAGAATAGCTAATAACTGATAAGCTATTTAACAAAGGATATTCAAAAGGAAAGTACCTCAGCAGACTCTTTAGCTAATTGCTAGAGAGCAAAATATTGTTTATTATTAGCCTGCCAAGTTTACATTTGGATGCTTTATTTTCTTGGACTAAGTCACTGAGGTTTAGTAATAACAAAGATTTTGTTTAATAAAAATAACACTTCTTGGATGATAGCTGGATGAGGAAGGCAAGAGAAAGAAAGGAGATGTTAAGATACTGGTGGAATAGACATTGAAGTGTATTTCAATGTCTGTAAAGAGGAAAGACCCCATTGCATGGTGACAGTCTTGCATGACCAAGTGTAACTTCTCTATCTTACGCTACTCCACCACAGAGACAAAGAACTTGTTACAGGATGTTTATGGCAGCATAAATTTTTTTGGCTCATCTCCTGTGTTGTCTTCCATCCTTCTGCATCCTACAGCACTCAGTTCTATAGATATGTTAGAGAATAAACGTTCTGAGATGGATCTCCTCTGATACTGTTTTATTTCAGCTTATTATGAGACTGGACTAAAGCCAACTGTAAAATACAGGTCTGGGTTACATTTCTAAACCTTGCCAAAGACCAAGGTGGTCTGGTCCAAACTTTTGTTTCAAGTCTTTCTCATCTCTTTTATCACAGCCACATGAGGAGGTGGCTCTTCACCATTTTCTGAAACAGCTTTAATGTTTCAGGAAGTAATCTTTAGCTACATATCTTTTGCCTAAAACAAAAAGATACTGTGGAAAAATCTGTCAGATAAAGGTACTGACTTGTTAAATCTTGCTGCTGAAACAACTCTGAAGGTGTTCTCATGTTTCCCATATCCACTTGCATGCCCTCTGGTATGAAGAAGGTCTCTCTGCCATACCTGTCTGCAGTGGCTCATCACTGATGAGCAACAGACAGGGCTCTGGGCTGGCCCTCAGGTATGTAAGGTAGCATTTGTCAACTTCATATTCCTTGCACAGTAGCTCTCCAACAAGTGTCCTTTAATTAAGCCAGCAGTATTCTTGGCAGTCATACTGATAGCAATTCAAGGTGGTGTCTCATATGGCTTCCTCACAGGCCACTCCTGAGATGCTGCATGCCGTGTACTACATGGCTCACCATTTGCAGCTGGGGAAGCCTGTCTGCTACTCAAGGGACTGTGCTCCCTGATGCCCTCTGTGAGGAGCCCTTCTTCCTTGAGTGGTGATAAAATTGCCTCAAACCACCTGGCAAGTAGCAGAAAATTGTCCCTAAAGCCACACATGGCTTCACTTGTTTCATTTCGCTATAAATTTATTTCTTTAAGATCTCAGGATACTAATGCCTTCTACCAGTTTTGTCTTGAAATGTGGTTGTTGAGCCAGGCATGAAATACCTTCCCATTCCTAGGATAATATGAAACAAACAAACAAGGAAACAACTTGTCTTGAACCTCTCAGGAAATCTTGGCAAGGGCATAGTACTCTGTCAATCAAAACACTTCATTTTAATGTTTACATGCAAAAATAAGCAACTCTCGTACCTCTGTACTACAGTTGCTTCTTTCTAGAAGGTCCCCAAATCCCATCCCACAAAAAGTAGAAGTAGGATGGGTTTTAATTTACTTTTTTTCTAAGTGAGAAATTGATCTTACAGCTGATAAGTTTTTTTGATTAAAACTGTGTATCTGCAAAATTTCAGCCACTCATCTTTAAACACTCACAGAGTGCATGAGGGTGAGATCACAGCAGGGACAGCAAAACTGCAGATGAGAGCAATGTGCAGATCTGGCACAGTTCCCAGTGGGAAAGGGATGAGGTTTCCAGGAGAGGAGCTGGCTAGCTAAGATGGTAGTCCTATTGCCTTCTCAAACCTAATGGCTGATGTGCTGACAGTGCATTTTTCATCTGAATTAACACAACATAATCTGACACACACTATGGACTTAACCTTTATTTATCCTTCTGGTGGCTCTAAATATTGTTTGCTGTCTGCTCATTCAATGTCCAATAACTCACCCTCTTTGCACCACTTCAGGTGTGGTATTCCCTTACTCTCCACGTCTGGGTCGTTACAACTTGAACTTCCATGAGGCTCAGCGAGCGTGCCTGGACCAAGACTCTGTTATTGCCTCCTTTGACCAGCTCTATGATGCCTGGAGGTCAGGGCTGGACTGGTGCAATGCCGGCTGGCTCAGCGATGGCTCCGTGCAGTACCCCATCACCAAGCCCAGGGAGCCCTGCGGAGGGAAGAACACAGTGCCTGGGGTCAGAAATTACGGCTTCTGGGATAAAGATAGAAGCCGATATGATGTTTTCTGCTTTACTTCAAATTTCAATGGTAAGAGTCTTCTTCTCCCTTACCTTTTAACTGTTTCTGCACTTAGGAAAGAACTTCCGTTGGTGGAAAATGATATTTGATTTCTCAACGCTTCTATTATGCTTAGGAAATGGTATTGTTGAATTTACAAGGGCACAGAGTAAAATTGTCTTTGCCACATAGAATCATAGAATCATAGAATGTTAAGGCTGGAAGGGACCTCAAGGATCATCTAGTTCAAACCCACTGCCATAGGCCGGGACACCTCCCACTAGTACAGGTCACTCAAGGCCTTGTCCAAACTGGCCTTGAACATCTCCAGGGAGGGAGCAGCCACAACCTCCCTGGGCAACCTGTTCCAGTGCCTCACCACCCTCACTGGAAAGAACTTCCTCCTAACATCCAGTCTAAATCTCCCCTCTGCCAGTTTAAACCCATTGCCCCTTGTCTTGTCATTACAAGACCTTGTAAATAGTCTCTCCCCAGCCTTCCTGTAGGCACCCTTCAGATCTTGGAAAGCTACTATAAGGTCTCCTTGAAGCCTTCTCTTCTCCAAGCTGAAGAGCCACAACTCTTGTAGCCTGTCCTCATAGGAGAGCTGCTCCAGCCCTCTGATCATCTTCATGGCCCTCCTCTGGACCCGCTCCAACAGTTCCATGTCTTTCCTGTGCTGGGGGCTCCAGAACTGCACACAGTACTCCAGGTGGGGTCTGTTCATGTAGTTCACATTTTTACAATTTGTATTGGCAGAAATATCTAATATCTCTGCTTTCACCCTGTTAAAATTTATATGTGCTCTTTTAATGTTAATATATGCCCAGTTTATTTAAGTTGAAGTGATGAACCTGCTACTAATTAACTGAGCTTTCCTGTTTAATTCAATTGTAATTAGGATGGTTTACAACTTACATATATCACCAAACCAAAATTCTGATTACTACTTCATCTATGCGGCTGTGTCAAGCAGTTCCTGCTCAGGTTTCAGGTCTAATATGACTAATACTTTCTTATCAGCAAAGCTATTTCTGGCTTTTGTGCCTAACGATTTAGATTCCTTATCTTAGTACACTGCCACAACTCTTTTCATTTCTGCTCTGAGCTTGGTCTGGTTGAAACCTTATTTAATCAACTGCAGGGATTTTTGCTATTAGCAGATGTTACTTTAGGTATGAAATTACATGATTTCAGCTTGCTATAATTTCATGTTAGTGGCTGAAAATGATTTAGAAAGCATGGCTGTGAATAAGAGAAGTGCTGCAAGCGAACATGTGTATAAGGAGTCTACAATCTTCCACAGCATCATACTGTGGATAACTCCTACTTAACATTACATATGTTTGGCTGGCAGCCCATCCAGACCAAGGAGCATGGCCTTTTTAGTTTATGCACAGATTGCTTATCCACAATGAAGCATTTTTCTTCTACAGCAGACCAAAAAAATAAACATAAGCCTTGCTTTCAGAAGATATGCTTTAGTGCTAAGTCTGCTCCACCCTCTCAGAAAAATCCCAAATTCTCAAACCAACAATATTAACTTAGTCTGGAAGTCATCTGAAACAAAACTTCAGCTGATTTTTATCATGCTGTATCATTCCATGAAATACTGGCTCCTTTTTTTCCTTCGTTTATCCAAGGTGAAATCCTACATGAGCTCATCTGTCACATGTAGATTTAACCCTACACTCTAGAAATAGCACTAAGGAATAAAATAAACAAGGAAAAAATAATTAAAATGTGATAGCTGCACTATTTATAATGTTCAAAGGGCACATATTTGTGAATACTGTTCACTAATCACCACTCTTTTCCACACTAGCAGCAGAAGAGCATCCCTTAAGGAAAGAAAAATAATTTCTAGGGGGGAAAAAATTGATATTGACAGATAAATATTGTTTGTGAATTGATACAGACAGAGAGAGAGAAAGGAGGAGGAAGGACAGTGAAGTAAGGTGAGGATAAGGTATACAGTAGTAGAGAAGAGACAGGTCACTAGAATGAATCTTATCCTTGGTGAGTCTATTAAACCAACCTGCAAGACAGAATACTACACAGCAGTAGGGTGATATATAGAGCTGAATACCATCTTCTTCATCTTCCCTGCAGCTCAGTGCTGTGTAAGTCTCTCAAGGTGTTAGCAGAAAATCTGGACTTCTGCTTCTCTCAGCATCCATTTCCTTAACCAGTAACTCACCAGTTACATTATCCTCACACATCTCTGCTGTGCTCTCCGCTAGTCCTGTCCCAAGCTTACCTTAACATCCGCAATAAACCCTGTCAGTGTCCCAAAATGCCAACTTCCTATTTTCAGCTCAACACCTCAGATAGCTCATGTATGCTTAAGAGCATACGTTAGCTTTCACACTGTAAAGGGAAAAGCTTATAATAACCCATTTTGCCACCAGGCTGCAGTTGCCAAAGATAGTGGCTACAGGGAAAGAGCTATTTCTGCAACAACCAATATTGATTCTCTCAGCTCAGGAACAGCCAAGGAAAATGAGAAGTGGTTAAGACGCCATGCATTTCCAGTAGTAACAGTGACTGCTGGAATCTCCTGACGGTGTGAAACAGAGAAGCCTTCAACTTTATGTAAGGGAGCTGGAAAAATGCCAAGGGCCCCAGGATCAGGGGAATATAAGGCAAGCTCAACAGAAAAATAAATCTCAAAGACTGTTAGTTGTGGGAGCTGCTATGAAGAAAGAGAGTGAGCGATGTTTAGATTTCTGGGTTCTTTTTACAGAAAGAAATATCCCCAAAGCGTTGTCATCCCAGGAATCATGATTGAAGAAATTAAAAAGAGAAGGGGGGGAAAAAAAAAAAGAGACACTTAATTTTACATAGTTCAGCAGTTAAAGCTAAACTTTGTTGTCTAAAATGCATGCAAAACTTTGCATTTCACCTGAAAAATAAATAAAGGTTGAAAATGACAAAATTACATTCAACTATTGAGGTGAAAAACGAAAATGTAGTTATCAGTGCACTGAGTTCAAACCCAGATTCCTCTGGAAATGCTGAATTCCATCTGTGCTGAGCTGAATACAACAAAAATTACTGGTAAAAAGAGAAGAGTTTATATCATTAGTCAAGAATTCCACACGCGTTCCCGTTACCTGCTCAGGGAAGTTGTTTTACCAACATTTGTTTGCAATCCAATCTAAAATAATCTTAGTACTTTATTAAATTACCCTCTGCAGTGTCTTTTCTTAGGCTGGTGTAAGTGCAATACATGAACATTTTGTTCTGCTTCTGTAATTGCTTCATACTAAAATCTTTCTGTTGGCTCATAGAAGAGCTGCTCATGTTTTGTGCCTGTGCAAGCAAAGCCAGAATCATGGAAAAGCTTCATACACTTTGTAAATAGTAATACCAGCTCTTTACCAGTTGATGAGAATATATAGCAATGTGTTTCATAGAACAATGTAAAGAGTAACATTAGCATGATGCTATCCAGTAAATCCATCAAAATATTGTGAAATAGCATATTTTTTTTCTGCCTCTATAAAGATAACTCTTGGATGGCAACATGTTTCCCCACCTGCTTTTACATTCTTCATGTTGATACATGAATATATATGTGGGAAGTAACTAACTTAAATTTGGAAACTCTACCTTGGAATTTCCTGATGTCTGAGGGCCGAGCTCTGCTCCCTCACAGCCAGTTTCTCCTCTACTTCTTCAGAGTAGAAGCTGCTTTAGTTCTCTTTAGAAAAGCATAAGGTTCCTGACCTGTGTGGTGATGCAACCTGCCATGATCCAAAGGCTTGCAAAGGCTGCAGAACACCCTAGTTTCTCTCCTTGCCCTGACCCAACATATAGTTTACTCGTCTTCTGTATGTTCCCTCTTGAATGTTAGCCTAGACTTCTGCACACCAGTTCAGGAAAATAAATGCAACCTCCCTCAGAGAGCCCAAAAGGCATAGGACAATGAAACACACTTTCTGCTCATTAACGTGCATTTTGTTAAATACTCTGCACACAGAACCACAGTGCATAATTGATTTGTTATGGGCTCTAGAAGAATGAAATAAAAATCTCATGTTAACAAAGTTAAAAATACAAAGAATAAATTTTAGGATTGTGTTAAAAGTGCAGCTGGGAACCTCCTGTTTGTTCCAGTAATGCATGTGATAAGCTACAAACCTCCACCAGGTAAACAGGAGAAAAGTACAGAAAGTTTTCTCTGCATAATGTGTACTGCCTGCTCACTTGACTATTTCAGAATATCTTATCACTGGAAGCATGTAACTATTGCTCCAAAAGGAGAAACGAACCCACCCAAAATAAAATTACATACCCTTTCTTTGAAAGGATTGCTTCTGAGTCATGGAAGTTACTGCTAATAGCAAAATTAGTTACTGGAGGTGATTACTGGACTTTAAAAAACTGTATCGGTACCTTATGATTAAAGGAATGGAAAACATCTCACTTTGCACCAATTTTTAACATGCTCGTAAATTTTGAGAAACAATGGCTTTGTGTCAACTGTTCAGTGCTGCTTTAAGATGCACTGAACTGAATCTGCTCAGCAGATGATAGGGTCTACATGTTTTGCAAGCTACAGATATACCCCAAGGGCTGCTGAGAGTGCCTTTTATGGCCATATGAAACCACAAATTAGAGCAATTTTACACAGTAAAACAGCTTAACTGATTTCTGTGGCCTTAAGCTTTTCAGCATGCGTGTGGATGGTTGACTGCAAAAACAGTCCTGCATTTCTGCTGCTTGTGCTGCCACCCACCAAGCAGAACTCACTCCTTGGTTGCCCCTGCTCAGCATTGAAGCCAGGAAGCTGAGCAAGAAGCTGCCCCAGTATCCCAGTAAACTGTTGAGAGTAGTCTTAGGGCTGAGCCCAACTGCTTAGATGCTTGGTGACTGGCTGCACATGGAAGCATGCTGTCTGAGCACTCTAAGGAGCCCTCTATCAAAGGCATTGCATCAGTATTATGCAGAGCACTGTGAATAGGCTGATATTGCCTTTCTGTGCTTCTGAAGATGCTGGCCCACTGTCTAGTACATCCGTCTGCAGTATGAAAACTTACTAATATCAAAATTTAGAGCTGTGCTTGGAAAAATCTCCAAGAGTGGTGCATCCCTCAAAATCCCACAGTCACAAAGTATGATATCTAGGTCAAGTACTCAAGTTTTCCTCTTGAAGCTGTTTTGTTACATGCAAAAGATTAAAATAGCTATTATAAATGGGATTTTATTAGGTTTACCTAAAGCTTTTGCCCCATGATTTGGCTGCGAGAAGTCAAATCAAGCATGCTTATCCTCTGTAGGAGTGACCCAGGTACCAGATATTAATGAGAGACATCTAATACCTCCCTCTCCTTCCACATCAATTAATGCTTACTAAGACTGAAAAATTAGGACCCTCTCTAACCAATTAGCAGGGGAAAACCAGCAAATCTCTACTGAGTTTGTTAACAGAATTTTATTTAATCAGGCATTCTGGATACACATTGCACCCTTGTGGGGCTTGCTATTAAAAGTTCTTCTATTTAAGGAATGGGCAGAATATAGCAGTTTTTATTGTTGATGTCATATGTCAAAAGCCTGACCTTTCTGCAAATCCCTGGGAAATTACATTCCATTGACATATGGTCTGAAGAGTAATTAATAAGCTAGGTGAAGTTTACATACTATCAGTCCAAATCCCTGCTCCCCTAAGTCTGAAATCCTGTTTGCTTTGGGGAAACTTCTTAATAACATAGCAGGAACAGGTTTCCACTAATAAACATACTCTTTAGCAACACCTTGTAAACGCTCTCAGTGGAGTTAAGCAGGCATTTTACAAAGGGGTAGATTGCCTACTCTCAACAGTTTTTCTGTGGAAATACTGTAAATATTGGCTCCGATAGCAATGATAATTTAAGTTTCTTGTTCACCATGGCTGCAATGTAAATGCCTTTTCTTTTTTTTTTTCTTTTTTCTTTTTTTTTTTTTTTTTCTTGTCATGGTAACAATTTCCAACCTTTACACAGGTTAATTCAGTTATCTTTATAGTGTCATTTGACCTGACATTTCTTTCACTTAGGCAAAAGCTGCATTTTTCACAGGGATCTGGAGCTGATGTAACTCTTTGTCTTTCTCATTACTTTTTTATTCGTTAAGAAATTCACCTGAAACTCAGCAGAATTCTGTTGCCTGGGTTTTTTGGTTTGGTTGTTTTTTTTTGTTTTGTTTTTTTTTTTTGTTTTGTTTTTTTTTTTTTAATGAGGAATAAAAAGATACTATCCTGGAGTACATTCTAAATTTAGAAGTAAAGATTGCATTCTGGAAGTAAAAATTTCCCACATGAATGCATTCTTTTGTCTTTCACCTGACTTGCCTATTGCAGGACAGTCATAATGAAAAGTTGTACATTTATTTGGAAATTATTATTCCTTCAAATTAACATTATTCCTCTGCAATCCATTGTTACCTCACACTTGGTTAATTGCCAAATCAGTGATGAAAAATCACCCAAGGTATAATGAATGAAAGGCTTACAATGAATTCATAATGCCTTGATAAATTAAATTAATGTTAGTATTATTGCTGCCTATGGATTAGTATGGATTACTAGGGTAGCTCCTTCCTGAGGTTTATTTGCTGGCATGTGTTTTCATTACTGTGAGAGGAAGGCACATTTTTCTTATCAGCTCAATCAGTTCAATGCTGTCTTATGGTGAGGATATATCCTTTGATGCCTAAAGAGAAACAGAGCTCCAGAACTGCTGCACGTGGTTTTGACACCGCTAATGAAGACTAAAACATGCGTGGTTTTGATCTACCACATGCTCAAGCTCTGCTTCAGAGAAGCTGTGCAATGTCTTGACTTTCTCACAAGAAAAGAAGAAAAAAAAATTGTGCTTGTACTTAATCAGAAAGTTCACTGCCTTGTCAGAGAGTAAAGCTGCATGTGTTACCCCCAGCCACCCTCATCTAAATGCTATCAAAGGCCATATCTTGCTATGCCATCCTTCTGAGAGGAAAACTTGTAAGAGTTTTAAGATAATTCTGGGAGCATAATGAAGAAGTGCCCTGCTTTGGGTGTGTAGCTGACTTCCTTTTTCTCACAGTGGTCTGAAGCAGTATGAGATATGAGATAGAATAATAGAATCATAGAATGTTAAGGTTGGAAGGGACCTCAAGGATCATCTGGTTCAAACTCCCTGACATAGGCAGGGACACCTCCCACTAGTACAGGTCACTTGAGGCCTCATCCAGCCTGGCCTTGAACACCTCCAGAGAGAGGGAGCATCCACAACCTCCCTGGGCAACCTGTTCCAGTGCCTCACCACCCTCGCTGGAAAGAAATTCCTCCTAACATCCAGTCTAAATCTCCCCTCTGCCAGTTTAAACCCATTGCCCCTTGTCCTGTCATTACAAGACCTTGTAAATGGTCCCTCCCCAGCCTTCCTGTAGGCCCCCTTCAGATACTGGAAGGCTACTCTAAGGTCTCCTTGAAGCCTTCTCTTCTCCAGGCTGAAGAGCCACAACTCTTGTAGCCTGTCCTCCTGGCAGAGCTGCTCCAGCCCTCTGATCATCTTCGTGGCCCTCCTCTGGACCTCCTTCAACAGTTCCATGTCCTTCCTGTGCTGGGGGCTCCAGAACTGCACACAGATCAGCTTGGCTCAGTATTCACAGGGTTGCTCAGATGTCTCACTGAGTTGACACCTTCACCATGTTGGTAAATGCATCTGGCACCATAAAGTTAGATGTAGAACAGCAGACCTGCACTGAATCCTAGGGTATTTTCCATCATGTCTCTCCCCTGATCCTCCTATTTTTCTGCCTCTTAGGATGAAAATACGTTGAATATAAGTGCTGCTGGGTGCCATACCATTCCTAAGTTAGCACAAATAAACACAGCACTACTTTCTTTACCTGATTTTGTTAGGCTTTTGTTAGTCCTGATATTTTATCAACTCATCATATTAAAAAAAAAAAAAACAACCAACAAAAAAGCCCAAAAAAAACCCCAACCAAAACCCAACTAAGGTATTTTTAAAAGCTCAATGTTATTCACATTACAGTATCCCAAATCAACCGTTTGATATGGTTGCCGTGGAGAATCTCCATTTCTCCTCAAAAGTCACTGTTCTCACATCCTCTTGGATTATGATGCTAACAACCTCTTTTTCTTTCTTTCTCTTACCAGGTCGTTTTTACTACCTAATTCACCCAACCAAGCTGACCTACGATGAAGCCGTTCAGGCGTGCTTGAAGGATGGAGCTCAGATTGCTAAAGTTGGCCAGATATTTGCTGCCTGGAAGCTCCTGGGGTACGACCGCTGTGATGCCGGCTGGCTGGCTGATGGCAGCGTCCGCTACCCGATCTCCAGGCCAAGGAAACGCTGTAGTCCTAACGAAGCAGCAGTTCGCTTCGTAGGCTTCCCTGACAAAAAGCACAAGCTGTATGGTGTCTACTGTTTCAGAGCATACAACTGAAAATACCTAGAGCACGAAAGTTTTAAATTCATTAAGAACATGTGAAAGATTTCTTTTTGGTATGAACTCATGCAAGTTACCAAAACTGTGATAAACCTTTTTCGATTACTGTAAAATCATTTTCTCAAACCCAACCCATTAATTTGTTCATTTGTTTTCCTTTTGTTTTAGTATTATTGTAAAATTATCATTCCATAGATATTTTAAATTAATATAATTTAATTGAAGCTCTAGGTAGGGAAGTTTTAGAGCCAAATTCTTTAAGCTACACCATCCCATCACAATATACTTTTCATGAATGGGGCATGCAATAGAGCTTGATGATTGCTAGGGCACAATTAATGGAATGTAAGGCTACTCAAAGCAGAAGCTTTTAAAAGCACAGATTTTACATGTTTGTACCAGTTTGAGAAACACTGCAAATTGATTATATTAGGAAATATAATATTTTGAAATAAGATAGTATTTTTGTTAAAGGGGATCAGTGGGGTTTTGCAAAGAAAACCTCACAACAGTATAGGATAGAAAATAACTGCTTTCACTGGTTTCACATGGGAACAACATAAAAGCAGCTAAAATGATCCACAAAAATAGGACTACTTTACAATTTAAAATCATGCCTTTCTGAAAAATAAACTCCTGGTCCCATGCATAGGAACAAGCACAACTAGTTCTCCTACACATTTCAATTGTGTTTTTGTTGTGAATAAGTCATTGACAAAGGAATTAATAATTAACTAATGAGGAAACCCTGTTTCTTCTTAACTCCAATTAGAGATGCCTGAGAAGTGTTGTGTTACCTTTGAGTAGCTTTACTGAGTTATTTTTAAACTCTTAAAGGCCATTTGCTAAGCAACATATAGCGTCTACTCAGGGCAGTTGTATAAATGAACTGCTGGACAGAGAAATTGTAAACTTTAGCAGCTTGATTTTACATTAGCCTTTGAAATGTTATTGTCTTAACAAAAGCACATTACAATATTTAATATTTCTTACCTATTTACACATCTACAAGAAATAAAAAAAAATTTAAAAAAAAAAAAAAGAAAGTTATGAAGTCTTAGATCATGATTATTAACCAAAATTCAAAACCAGCTATTAAGGTTTAGAAGAGGGGGGGAAAAAAAAAAAAAAAAAAAAAGCAACAAACAGCAAACACTACTTCCTTACACCTTGTTTGTATCCAAAAGGTACGTCTGTTTTTTTAAGCTAACAATAAAAATATAGTATCAATAGCCCTGAATTACTTAGATAACACTCCTGAGAGTTAGTGGGGAAAAAAAAAAAAAAACAAAAAAAAAAGAAAAAAAAGAAAAAATTGCTTCTTTTCACTAAATCTGCAGTGATCTAGTGGGAGATGTTTACCTCTATCCACCAGTGTCAGAGATAAACCAGAGATAAACACAGGCTGTGTATGGTGCCTAGGATTTTCAGAGCTGGCTGTGTATGGTGCCTAGGATTTTCAGAGCTGCCTAAAGCACTAGGTCCTTCCTAAATGCCAATCTGAGGGAATTTGGATTTCTGATGCAAACTTGGGTTTGGATGCAGCAATTCTTGGTGCTCATCTTCAGATACCTTAATACAACCAGTTTTTCAGAGAGTGGGTGCTCGAGGCTTTCTGAAAATTTACTCCAGTTACGGTGTCTCAAGCTGGATATCCAAAAAAAGAAAAAAAGAGGCTACTGATTAAAAATATCTTGGTCTTGAGTAATCTCTTAGGCAGTTTTGTCATTCTCTATCCAGTACTGGTTCTACCACTTGAAAATGGAGAACTTTTTTCCTATTCTATGCTTGCTGACTATGAAGATTTCAGAGGACCAATATTTGTATTACTGAAAGTTTTATAGCTTTCCATTGTTTCCATATCTAAATGAGATTTAGTGGTATTTATCCAAGTAGGACACAACTGATATGCTTCTATGAATGGTTTGATGTAGTTATTTTCCCATGGACATGAGTAAATAAATCTCTTTCCCAGAGTAGTTGTGGTCCTGTTTTAAAACTCTGTGAACTAACCAGGAACAGTACATGGTTAAGATTGTAATGGAAAGATTCCACAGTGTAAGAGATATATTATTGGAGTTTGTTCCTGTCAAGCTTATAGTCAAATTTCCATCCTTATGGGGATATTTGCATCCACTATGGATACGTGGATATTTGCTCATACTATATGGATCCAGCAATCTTGGTGCCAAACCCCCCTCCTCCACCCCGAGCCCCCTCTTTTTAATCCACTAAGAATTGGATTTCCTTGAAACCCTATCACTTAGCCATAGATAGAGACCGATTACAGGTCAAGCCCCCAGATCCATGAAATCTTTTCTGAATAGCCATTTTTTAAGCTGGTGTCCATTTCACACATTTTCTCAGACCTTTTATGAAACCTTTGGAGAAAAAATGGAAATGGAAAGACAAATGGAAAATATATGTACAGGATAAGGAACGGGGTATGCAAGATTGAACCACAACCAATGGGAATATATATTATTCCCCCCATCCAGCCTTCAGAAACATGGGGGAAAAGAAAGGTGCAAATTATTTCGTAGCCTATTCTGAAGTTTGGACAAGGAGGTTGTGGGGTGGGAAAAGCTGTAGGGAATATCCCAGTTGTTATGCCAGCTAGATCCAGAGTTGCGGTAAAGATGGAAGCCTTTTAAGCAACTGGCTTTATCCTCCCCAAAGATCTGCTAGACTTGGAGGAGGCCACAAGGTTTTCCTATTGCACAGAGGTGAAGAGACCCTCAAGATTTTTTTATTTTTTTATTTTTTTTTTTTTTTTTA
>WBNM01025244.1:0-53939 GCA_013399055.1 Ramphastos sulfuratus
GGTTGCCTAGGGAGGTTGTGGCCCACAGAAGCAACCAACGTGATCAGATTGGATGCTTCTGTGCGCCACAACCTCCCTGGAGGTGTTCAAGGCCAGGTTGGACGAGTCCTTGAGTGACCTGTGCTAGTGGGAGGTGTCCCTGCCTATGGCAGGGGGTTGGAACTGGTGAGCTTTGAGGTCCCTCCCAACCTCACCATTCCATGACTCCATGGTTGCTAGGAGCTGCCCATGCAGCCACCGGACGCGGCACACGTAACACTGTGCGCACCCACCGGGACGCCGCCGGGAAGTGCTTTGGGGTTTCCGGCAGAGTTTGCCTTCGGTTTCACAGGCGCACCCCCACACACCCCCACCGTACGCCTCGGGGCGCCGATGGCTGCCGCCGCTGCTCGCCGCCAGCCGCTGCCCTCCCGCGGCGGCCACGGGAGGAAGGCAGGGCCGAGGCCGAGCTCATCTCGCCCCGCTGGGCGCACTGGCCCGGGACGGCCGGGGCGGCGTCCGAGGAGCCGGCAGGTCCCCTGAGTCAGCGCTCGGGTCCCCATGCGGGACCCGGAAAGTCCCCGGCGGGCTTCCCCGCGCCGGATCGGCACCGGGCCCGGCCGCTCGGCCCCGCCGCCGCCCCCGGCCGCTCCTCCTGGCAGCGGCGTTCGGCCCGCACCCACCTTGCGAGTCAGCAGGCGGGACTGGCGCTGCCTCTCCGCCGCGCCCAGCGCCCGCAGCCGCCGCCGCAGCTNCAGCTCTGCTATGAGGACAGGCTGAGAGAGTTGGGGCTCTGCAGCATGAAGAAGAGAAGGCTTCCAGGAGACCTTGGAGTAGCCTTCCAGGATCTGAAGGGGGCTCCAGGAAGGCTGGGGAGGGACTATTGACAAGGGCTTGGAATGCCAGGACAAGGGGCAATGAGGTTGACTGGCAGAGGGGAGGTTGAAACTGGATGTTAGGAAGAAGTTGTTTGCAGTGAGGGTGGTGAGACACTGGCACAGGTTGCCCAGGGAGGTTGTGGAGCACAGAAGCACCCAGCGTGATCAAAGATCCCATTCTGTGCTTCTGTGCTCCACAACCTCCCTGGAGATGTTCAAGGCCAGGTTGGATGAGCCCTTAGGTGACCTGTACTAGTGGGAGGTGTCCCTGCCTATGGCAGGGGGTTGGAACTGGATGATCTTTGAGGTCCCTTCCAACCTTACCATTGTATGATTATACAAGAGTTGTTTTCATAAACCTATTCAACATGGCGTTTGATGGCATCACAGTTTGGCTGCTGAGTGCCTTGTTGAAGTCATCAGCTGGCTCGCTCTGGCTCACTCTGGCTCACTCTGGCTCACTCTGCAGCTCTTTGGCCTCTAGAAACATCATCCTGTTGCCCTGTGCATTGCCTGACAGCTGTAAGGATCCTTTCAACAGCAGTGCCCCAAGACCTGGCACGCAGTGACACTGACAGATAACTTCATGGTACATCTCATCACTGCTTTTCGTGCTCTTCAAGCAGAGCAAGTGGAGGTCATGTCCTGGTGAAGCTAACCTGGAGCCCACTGGCCTGTTAATGGTCCAGGTTTCTTTTGTTTAAACCCAGGTCTTACCATGAGGTTCTAGAGTTTGAAAGGGCTGGGTTAGCCTTTCATATTTCATGTAAAACTCACAGTCCCCAGTGTAAAACGGGTTAGTAGATTAGTGGAAAAGGAAGTGAATGTGGTATTAATAGACTGGTGTTAGCCACTGCAGCCTGTGCTTACAGAAAGACACTGAGTAAGAGTTGCAGTTCCTGCCACAGAGGTTTAGACTACAAATGAATAAATGCACGTTCAACCCTAGTTTCAAATGTCACAGCTAACAGGGGCTTCCATGGCAGTTCTGGAGGTGGGCATTTGCAGGACACTGTCCCTTGCCCTTAGCATGCAGACCTCTTTTCTTCAGCAGTGTGTCTCAGCAGTGCTGCTGTATATGTGAAATTATCCTGCATGTTTTCAGGAAAGAGAGGAAGAAGACAGACTCTAGACCATAGAATTCAGAACAGCTGAGGTTGGAAGGGGAAGGGCTGAAGGATTCCCTACTCCAGACTTCCATAGGAGAGGGAACCTAGATGAAACTGTCCAGCACTCTGTTCAGCCACATCTTGAAAGACCTCCAGCAGTGGGGACTCTACCATGTCCCTGGGGAGGTCATTCCAGTAAATTACTGTTCTTAGTGAGAAAATTTATTACATCACCATGAAAAGGAGAGAAGCCCTTACCAGAAGGGTGAAAGGTGGGGAACCCATTACCAGAAGGAGGCTGCTTTGTTCTCCCTTTGTCACAAAGCCTTGGTTGTCTGGAGGATTTGTCTCAGAGAAAAATACTGCTGTGGGCCACAGGTGACTTCTGCCTTCCTTTGGTTCGCCTCGCAGCATGCCTGCAGAAGGATCAAAGTGTTTGGAGCCAGCCTTGGTTCCCTGGTGTAGGGGAGTCACTGCAGCTAAAGAAAGCCCTTCTGGAACAAATCCCTGAAGAGCTGCTGTCTAACGTGCACAACAGCTGGGGTTTGACTCGTGTTGCTCCAGAAGCCTGGCAGGCTGCTCAGTCCTGCTGAGGAAGTTGCTGAGTTTTGCAGTGTCCCCCCAAACCCTGATGCCTGTCAGCAGAGCTGATCCAGTTCAGTTGTTTTGCCACAAGCTGTCTGTTTCTTGTACGAGCCACCAGATGATGCTTGAGAAATGCTACAGGATAATAAAGTCTTGCCATGCATGGACCTCAGGTCAAACCCATGTTTGCATTCTCCAGAAGCACTGTGGTAGCTTTTCTAAGAGTTGCCTTAGTCAGATCTTTTCCCATCATTCAGGGTTTTTCTCTGAGAGAAACGAGACCAGGGACAAGCCTTTAAAACCCATATTTTAATGGATTTCCTCAAACTGTTAGTGTATTTACACAAATTTCTCACTTGAAAAACATTTGGCACTTGCCTGTTTTGAAACGTCTGGCTTGAAAAAGAGTTCAGGCAGATGGCTGCTTTACACAGATGTGCAAGAGCATTCACTGGAGATAGGAACAATTGAAAACTACAACAGAGAAACACAGAAGCAGAGAATGGTAGGGGTTGGAAGGAACCTCCAGAGATTATTGAGTCCACCCCCCTGACAGGGCAAGGTCACCCAGGGCAGGGCACACAGGAACACACCCAGACCAGCTTGGAAAGTCTGCAGAGAAGGAGACTGCACAACCTCTCTGGGCAGCCTGCTCCAGGGCTCTGCACCCTCACCATGCAGAAGTGTATCCTCATGTTGAGGTGGCACTTCCTGGGTTCCAGCTCGTACCCATTGCTCCTTGTCCTGTCCCTGGGCACCACTGGAAAGAGCCTGGCACCTTCAGCCTGACACCCACCCCTCAGATATTGACAGACATTGATCAGGTCCCCTCTCAGCCTTCTCCTCTCCAGATGGAACAGCCCCAGGGCCTTTCTTCACGGCAGAGATGTTCCAGTCCCCGAATCATCCTCGTAGCCTCCATTGGACTCTCCAGCAGCTCCCTGTCTCTCTTGAACCGGACACAGTACTGCAGGTGTGGTGTCACCAGGGGAAAGCAGAAGGGGAGAACTTCCCTAGGCCTGCTGGCCACATTTCCCTTCCTGCAGCCCATTGCACCAGCAGTAGGTGAGTGCACATTTATAAGCTGCCTGCTTCCACAAATTGTCCTTCCCCTAACAGCTGCTCAGACTGTGCCAGGAGCTCCTGCCCACTTTTACACTGGAACTGGCATTTCCTTTTTCTCCAGACACCACCCCCCTTCCCCTTTTTGCTTATACAGATGTTGCAATAAAATGCATTACAGTAGGATTTCATTTCCAAAACAAATGACATAAAAACTCATTTCTTAACCCATGGGATTGTATTTGAGTAGAACCAAGTCCTTTCGTGGAGGTGCAGCAGAGATTCCAGCAGCTGTCTGGAGATGGAGAACGACCTCGAAGCAGTCCTGCCTGGAAAGGGTGACTTGGATTGCTGCATGATGCTGTGTTGATTCCTCTTTGGAGTCCTCTTTGGGACCTTCAGGTCTGGCAATTAGGATGGCACGTGGAACATTGCATTTACCAAAAATAAATACTAATAAATTAACACCTGTGGAAGAAAATAATTTTCTCTTCAGTATTGCATGGAGGAAAGCTTAGCGATGAAGCTCGTGGCCACGTGTAGGTTAGACATGACTGGCAGGTCCACTTCTTTCAGTAGTACTTTCTGAAGAGGGCAAAAAGAGCCAGGAACGTGGCTGTGATTTTGGAGAAAGACAGTGAGGATCTTCTCTCAAACTTCGTCAGGAAGCCATTTTCCTGTGGAAAAGAGCAGGCACAGTTAGAGGCAGCTGAAAACTTCCTGTGGCAAAAATGTGTGGGGCTCTGCTGGCAGCAGAGTAACCAAGTGCTACACACCCTGTGCTCAGAGAGACAGGTTTCAGAGCTCTACCTCCAGAAGATGAAGAGGGCTTTAAAATCAGTAGCTCAAAATAGCTGCACCTTGCTGGAAGTTTGTTTTATCTCCAAGTCAGGACTGTGCCCTCCTATGTAAACAGCAAATGAAGAGGAGCTGTAGTGTTTGAGCTCACATCCACAAGAAGGTACAAGTGCTATGATGTAGTAAGAGAAAGATCTTTAAGCCTCTTTATTCTGCTGTGCTGAGCCACATATCAGGACAGAATGTTGCCAGCAGTTGATGGTTCTCTGCAGTCAAATGGACTCTATTTAAAAGGCATGGAGGGAGAAGCCTTTGCAATGCATCTGATGCAGCAAGGCTCCATGACTCAACATCACCTTTCCTTACTGTTACCAGCCAGGGGAAAAAAACAAAACCAACACCAGAAAACAGAAAGCAAAGACATCAGAAATCAAATTAAGGGGAAAAAAAGTAATAGGAATTATAAGAGAAATGGGACAAGTGAAGTCTGGAAAGAGAAAGTGACCTTTCTGTCTAGGTACAGGAGAAAAGCACCAGGGAAATAACCAGCACTGATGTCACTGGGTCTTAGCTTCCCCTGACTGCAAAAGACAAACCACTGGCACGGTGAGACTCTGCAAAGCAGAAGGGATCTCCCCTCACTGACAGCAGGGCTTGGCAAAACAATCCAAATCTTGACAAATGCTTTCCTCAGCACTGATCACAGAGAGATGGGAGTTCTAGGACAGGCTGAGTCCACACAGATTTAACTGCAAATGCACTCAGCTGTAAATTGGTGTAAGTACAATTGATTGGGGGGGATTAAAGAATGGCACAGCAAAAGAACTTAGCAGCTGTGGGGATCAGACCTCTCTACCCTTCCCTTACTTTGAACTTTAGTACTTTTGGTCTAACTCCTCTACAGATGCAAACTTGCTGCACTAACTTTAGGATACCATTTCCTTTTAGATTTAATAGTGGGAAATTTCATGGCAAGAATAGCTTAACCTGCTCTGAGCAGGAGGCTGGACCAAAGGTTCCCTAAGGACCCTGTCACCCTGAAGTATCAAATGATCCTGTGATTCCAGGCTGAGGGTAAGGTTTGAACCTGTGCAGCTATAGAGAGTGCCTTTGTGAAAAGAAAGTTTTCTTCTGAGTTCTGTTTAAAGCAGAAGCAAAACTGCAAAACTCCTTCACTGTAAGTCTGAAGGAGACATTCCAGACATCAAATGTTAACCACCAAAAGGAACCCTTGATAAAATGCTTTGGACAGCATCTGTGACAGTAATTTCCCTTAATGAAAAGACATCTCCTAATCAGGAGCTGTAGGGGAAGGAGGAACTTACCCAGCCACCGTTGGCATCTATCCATTCAGCTTTGTTGTTTATTATGTACTCGGTGATGAAATAGGAGATCTGCTCCCTCTCTTCCCCGGTCAGCTGAACTCCATGCTCTTGAAGCTTCTTAGTGAGGAGCCCTCCAAATGTAAATATGGTCATGATTCGTCCCCAGTTAGTATTTCCATCAGCAAATTTTTCTTGCATGACACCATTGAAAATCCTCTTGGCAGCAGCGACCGAGGAGATGTCGATGCTGTCCAGGAGCGGCCGCACAGCCTCCTCGGTTTGGTCTTGCAGAGAGGAAGCAGTGTGGCGTAGGACATGAGCAACCCTGGTCTGGGCTGGCCCCAGCTGCGACTGCTGGAGCACATACTGCAGGTAGTCCTGGGCTAAGTAGTAAACGTAGTAGAAGTCAGCAGTTTCCATCGAGGAGAGGGCGCGGGGAGCAGCGCAGGGCTCGGGTCAGGCTCTGCAGTGAGCGGCGCGGGACATGCTCAGGGCTTTGTACCTCTGCCTCGGGAGGGAATTTTTTTGCTTTTACCACACGAGTTCCTGTAAAACCCGAGTGAGTTAATGGCTGTGTGGGCTGTGGAATCTCACAGCGGAAACGAAAGAGTCTGCTCGAGGGAGCAAACATCTCTCCTTCAGTGATTTATTGTTGCTCTCGGCTGAAACCAGCAGGGCAAACTGGCATTTCCTAGGGACTTTTCCTCTCTAACACTAGAAGGGACTTGGCATTTGCCTTCCACAGTGGCAGGAATGGTTTCTGCTAGCAAAGGTTTGGCGTTTTGCTTGAACAAAACATACCTAGAGGAGCATGCACCCCCTACCACCACCCCCTCCCTCCTCCACGAGTCTCTTCACTGCCAATGCTGAAGGCTGCAGGTTAAGGGATGTTGCCAGTTCACAACCCTTTGAAGAATCACAGAACAGTAGGGGTTGGAAGGGACCTCCATAGAGCACCCAGTCCAACCTCCCTGCCAGAGCAGGATCACCCAGGGCAGCTCACACAGAAACACATCCAAGCAGGATTTGAAGGTCTCCAGAGAAGGAGGCTCCACAACCTCCCTAGGCAGCCTGCTCCAGGGCTGTGGCACCCTCACAGTGACAAAGTTTTCCCTTCTGTTCCTGTGGCACCTCCTCTGCTCCAGCTGGCACCCAGTACCCCTTGTGCTGCCCTTGGCCACCCCTGAGCAGAGCCTGGCTCTGTCCTCCCCACACTGCCCTGCACAACTTTATCACAGCACTGAGGGCAGCCCTCAGTGAGGGGCAGGAGAACCTCTCTGACCTACTCACCACAGCCCTTCTAATCCACCTCAGGAGGCCTTTGGCTCTCTTGGCCACAAGGACACATTGGTGGCTCCTGGTGATCCTCCTGGTGATCAGTGAGTTCCCTCTGGTTCTCTCTGGCCAAAACCAGCTTTCTGTTTTCAAAGTACTATTAACACTGCCTCCAATGTCTCCCGTTTTGTGCATGGGCGTTCACAATGTCCTAGAATGCTGCACAGAGCATGGGACAAAGGGATGCTAAGGGAGCAGATATGGTGGATGGAGTAAGTTTTCAGGTGGAAGGTTGTTTGTTTTCCAGTTCTTTACATCATCCTGCAAATCAGGAAGAAGCTCCTGAGCTTTCCTCTGAAAAAAAAAGCATCTCTTGAAACTGGAAGATGTTTCCAACAGAATGGAAGGATGAATAAAGTCTCCTCAGCACTCAGGGAGCTTTACATAGCTGCAAATACTGGGAACATAGCAGTGAACAAGGATGGATGGAAAAGGGGACAGCCAGCTTTATAGCATTATCCCCTCTTCCAGGCTTTGCCACACTCTCTCTGGGAGAGGCCTCTTCAAGGTCCTTCTGTGAAGGGCCTTTGAATGGGTAGCTTCAAAGATCTCCTTCCCCCACAGGGAGCTCTGCTGTAAAATGCATTATTAGTGTGAGAGGCAGTGCTGATGTAGCCACACGTGAGAGCAGGAGTGGGAAATATGGGCCCAAGCTAGAGGGAGGTGACACTGTCTGCCTTTGTCAGGACAGGTGAAAGAAGCATTGTGATAGCTGCACCAGCTGCACTCAGGCTCAGGTTGGCAGGCAGGCAGTTATTTTGGGGGAACAGGAATGTGTAGCCCACACTTTCCTTACTAATCTCCCTTTCCTGAGGCAACTTCATCTTGCTAAAGGGTCAGGATGGTAGAATCCCAGAATGGCTCAGAGCTCATCTGCTCCAAGCTCCCCACCATGAGCAAGAACACCTCTCAGCTAGACTTAGCTGCTCAAGACTTCATCTGGCCTGACCTTCAACATCCCAACAGCCTCCCTGGGCAGCCTATGTCGGACTCTTACCACCCTCCTACTACACAACTTCTTCCTCAGCTCCAGTCTGACCCTGCTCTGCCTCAGCTCCAAACCATTCCCCCTTGACCTGTCTCTAGGCACCCTCGTGAGAAATCCCTCTGCAGCCTTCCTGTAAGCTCCTGTCAGGATCTGCCTGCAGAGAGCCTCATGGCATTGCAAAGGTTTCAGAGCAGCAAGCAACTGCGGGTTTGAGAACCGCTCTCTTTCTCCACCCCTCTACTTTTTATCCACCTCTTACTCATGCCTCTTTCTTCTCTGACACCAAAAGGCACCCCCAGCCCCACACACCAACAGCCCTTCTCTGCTCCAGGGATGGCAGTGAGCCCACTTCCAGCCCTGTGGGCTCCCTGATGCTCAGGTCTATGGAAGATGAGCAAAGCCCTAGTGCCTGGTGGCCAGGACAGGACTCGAGTCTCACATTGGCGCTGGCACCTAATCACACTGGCACAAAGCAGACCTAGACCATCATACAGCCGTGGTGTCTGCTAACCCCAGGGAGCCCCCTCAGTGTGTGTGCTGCTGCTCTGACGTCATGGTTTTGCAGAAACCCCTCGAGCAGACCAGGGCAGTTTCCAGTTCCTCCTCTCATTCTTTGTTCTGTGTGGTGAGGCTGACTCAGAACCACACACAGCAGCCTCCCGCGCATGGCAGGCTTTGAAATCCAGAGCCAGCAGCAGTACAGCCATCGAGCACTTCAGAGAGTCAGGAAAGGCTTTCCCTTTTTCTCTGGGAAGCAAAGAAAGAGGTGGCTCGGTGCTGTGCCCACCCCTTTGGAAGTCAATGGCTTTAGAGGCCAGTGTGAGCTGGCAAAACTCTCATGTGAGATGCCATCCCCAGGGAAGGATGTGATGCTAGAACTGGGAGTGGGCTGGGCTGGGAAGTCAGTCGTGGGGTGCGAAGCCAGCCGTGGAGTGGGAAGCCACTGCTTCCCTCCTCCACACACACAGGTTCCTAGTAAAGCTGCTCTGGAAAGTCCGGAGGTGTCCTCTATCCAATACCTGCAGCTGCCGCTTTGGCAGAGCTCTCCGACAGGCTTTGCCTTTGTTATGTTCATTCTGCAAACTGCCAACACTTTATGAGGAATGCAAACAAAACAACCAAGCAAAGCTGCGACAATCTTTAACTCTTCCCAACTCAGCTAAAGCTGGGCAGAAGTTTCTGGGGCAGGGAAGCCTTTGCTCTACCCAGACAGCTCCCTCCAGTGAGATGCTTGCTGCAAACAGAGCCGAGAGAGGGAAAACCACAAGGATCTGCTTTCTGTACAGCACAGCCTGCGAAGCTATAGATCACTCCTGACCCTCTTAATAATTGATTAATGGAAAGCTTTTTTGCGTTCTGCGAATACAATAACAGCTGAATGGGAGAGCGGTGAACAATGGCTAAGCAGACAAGTTTTGCTTTCTTCACCAGCAGCAGCAGCAGGGCACAGGCAAGAGCAGATATTTCTTCATTAGTGGAGCCTTCAGGATTCTGAGGAGGGTGATGAAATCATGCTATGAATATGTGCCCATTGTTGAAGGAAATCAGTGTTAATACCTTGGCAGCTGTGGTGCAAATGCTGCCACTTTCAATCTCTCCAACTCCTGAAGGTGAAGCTGAGCTCTCGGGAAGGGCTGGCGGCTCTCGGCGGACAGCTCTAGCAGCAGCTCTGACACTGGTGAGCGGAGCTCAGGATGTAGCTGCTGAGACTGCCCCAGGTCCTTTGACACATTTGCTTTTCAGGAGTGTGTAGCAGAGGGTTACCAGTGTGGGGCAACCCGATCTAGTGGAGGATGTCCCTGCTGGCTGCAGAAGGGGTAGGACTGGATGACCTTTGGAGGTGCCTTCTAACCCAAACCATTCTGTGATTCCAGGCCGCTCGGCGCAGAGCGCAGGGCGCTGGGAGCGGAGCGCAGGCTGCTGAGTGAGGAGCGCAGGGCGCTGGGTGCGGAGCGCAGGGCGCTGGGTGCAGAGCGCAGGCTGCTGGGTGCAGAGCGCAGGGCGCTGGGTGCGGAGCGCAGGGCGCGGGGTGAGGCCGCTCAGTGAGGGGCGCAGGGCGCGGGGTGAGACCGCTCCGTGAGGAGCGCAGGCTACTTGCCCGGTGCAGTGCTGCCACCTAGCAGCCGCCGGCGCTGCCTGCACGCAGAGGCAGAGCCCGAGCCGGGCGCCGGCTGCCTCCTTGCACCTCCAGTGCAGCTCAGCCCTTCTGTGCTGTGAGGCTCTGTATGCAGCAAAGAGAGAAATTGCTATAGAGTGTGATCGAAATTGAGAAACGATATTTTGTGACCCAAAGAATTCTGTCAGCTGGGGAGCACTGAAGTCTCCTGTACAACGCCTGGAAGTGTTGGGAGCAGTTCACTCAAATACTTCGGCCCATCTCTCGATGTTTCTAGCATGGAGACAAAATAGCAGGAGCTTGGGGCTCAGATTCTGTGGCACGTGAAGCATTCTGTGTGTCTCAGAGATGCACGTAAGACAAGCTCCAGGAGGCATAGGAGGATGAGAGGATGAAGCTGGCCTTGGTTTTATACCTTCTGGGTCAGCTGAGAAGCCAAAGTGGTGCCCAACATAAACTAAAGCAAAGCAGCTGCTGCAGCTTGCTGCTGAGCTGTGGTGCATTCCAGAATAGCTGAGGGTTGAGCAATGTGGCCCCTGCTCACAAAACAGCCTGTAGCAAAGGCTGGGAGGATGGAGCCCACACCGTGGGCTCTCCATTGCTCAGATATGAGAAGAATTCTCTGAGAGGTCATTCTGTTGCCCTTATGACTCCTCTGTGGCACTCCAGTGACACAGGGGCCAGGTTTGGCTGTGTTACTCAGCATCCAGTTGCTGCCTTGTCACTTCCTCTGCTAACTTGGCTGCTTCTGGATCCCAGCATCTCTGATCATGAGTCAAGAGGGCAGCCAAACATCCCGCATCACTCTATGCTTGTGTGCAGACACATGTTCCACATTCTCAGAAGCCTTTCCAAATGTTTAGCCAGGATGAGGAGAACTTGCACAAAGAGGCCATGGTTGTCAGCAGTGAGCCATAGGAACAAGGCTCCCTAAGCTTCCCAGACAATGGAACATGAACAAGTAAAGTCTCGGTGGAAGCTGGACAAGATGTCACAGATACCAGCAGCAACACTGCTGAAGCCAGCCACAGTGCTGCCTTTCCTTCCTGCTCCCAAAAAAAGTCTGCTTGCCAGTATTGATCAGAGGTCAAGAGCTCATCCCTCAGTATGATAAGCAAAGCTTTGTGTGCCCCCCACGCCCACCAGTCACATCCTCACCCAGACTGCATTTCTCCTCCTGATTTGCACCGTTTCAGCAGACAGTGCTGCTGGTTCTCTCTGCAGTATTTTCAACCCCACAACGATTAAGTGTAAATTGCTGCAAATTACAGCAAGAAATGAGCTGTAAGTCTGGTGGTGTATTTTTATCCTTCTGTTTATGATGACTTTCTGATCCTCCACAGAGGCATGCTGAGGTGGCATTCCTCTGCTCCCAGGGGAAGGCAGTGAGCAGAAATAGCTAACTAATCTGTCTCCCCAGGTATTTATGCCACAGTCATTGCTGTGCTGTCTGAGCATGTAATAATGTGCCCTCAATCTTTTCAAGTGAAATGATGTCCCATTTAATGAGTGAGAAGGAAGTAGATACCCCCATGACCAGTTATCCAAATGTCACCATTCTGTAACCAAAGCAGAAAGAAATTTGCTTTTGAGCTCATTTTTTAATCATAGAGGTTTAGAGTGGTCTGTGCTCTGAATTGCATTTGCACATCACTTCATTCATGGCCATGTACAGAGCCTCTCAGTTCATCCCTTCCAGTGCCTGAAGGGAGCCTGCAGGAAGGCTGCAGAGGGACTCGTGCTGAGAGGGTCTAGAGACAGGTCGGGGGGAATGGTTTGGAGCTGAGACAGAGCAGGGTCAAGACTGGAGCTGAGGAAGAAGTTGTTCAGCAGGAGGGTGGTGAGAGTCTGGCACAGGCTGCCCAGGGAGGCTGTGGCTGGCTGCTGCCTGGGGGTGTTGCAGGCCAGGCTGGATGAGACCTTGAGCAGCTGAGTGTAGCTGAGAGGTGTCCCTGGGCATGGTGGGGAGGTTGGAGCAGCTGAGCTCTGAGCTTCCTTCCAACCTGAGCCATGCTGTGATCTAGGGAACTGACCCTGTGAGTGTGTTAACAGTGAGCTAATTCCAGTGCCCGCTCAGGCCACGGAATGCTCTCAGGAAAGCAAACTCTTTAAGACCCTTTCAGATCATTTCGATGCAAAGCATTTGCTGGTTTGTGCTGTGCACTGAAATGCCCCAGTCAGGAGCAGAGCTTGGCTGGTGCTGGATGCTTCACCCATTAAGGCCAGGAGGAGTTTCCTGCCCCAGCTCCCAAGTGCTGAGCCCACTGCCTTCACAGAGCAGCAGGAGTGGGAGTTTCTCATTAGGCAGTAGTGGGGGTGAGTGCATTTACTCTGCGAAGCATTTTAATGGCCACGGGTAGCAAGAGGGAGCAAACTCCACAGCGGCAGCTCAGGGATGTCACAATAAAAGCCCAGAACGCCCATTCATCCTTAGCAGACTTGCTTTTGCATCAATCTGGGACCAGATTCTTGGAATGCCAGGGAATTACGCATCCTAATGACTTAATCAAGGGCTTTCATAGTGTATTCTAGAGCTGAGCAGCTCTTCTAAAGCTGCATGCAGATGGGAGCCTGGAGCCAGCAGCCGCTGCTCATGAAGTCAGAGAGCTCTGCACAGACTGCCCCCCGTGCTCAGCAAAGCCCTATCGATTGTGCTAACCTCATCTGTGCAGGGATGTGAATCTTTCTACAGGGAGCTAAATGAAGCCTAAAGTCATTGATTTTCAAAAGAAGAACTTTAGTTAAAGATCTCTTACATTTCCGTGGTTATTCCTGACTCTGACAGATGACATCACAGCAGAGGAGTGGCAGTGCAGAGACAGGAGGTACAGCAGCCAGCGCCACCTGATCTGGGGCGGCAGGAGCAAAGGGATGGAGTTAGGCAAGGTTTGGACTTGCTCTTTGTGCTGTTAATCACTCGGTCAGACACCCACTGCCAACGCCAGTGCTCTGGCTGGCTTGGTAATGGCAACGTCCTTGTTTCTCTGTGCCCCTCATCTCCCTGTGGAGGCTTGACAATTAACAGCCATTCCCAATCTATTTTGCACCCCAGAACCCTGCTCCAAAAGCCCCCATCAGATGGAATCAGTTCACTTTCTGTTCCTCAGCTAATGAACAGCCACTGCAGCTGCAGGGCAGCTCATTTCTCTGGCTGCCTGCTCGGGGTTGGAAGGTCTCACCTCCCCTGAGTACACCTCGGCCATCAGTGCATCTATTGGCAGGGAGCAGTGCTCTCAAGCCCAAAGCCTGGAGTCCTCAGTGTACAACTTGGTGTTTCTCTGGCCCAGCAGACCCCTTCAGCCCTTGAGTTGTGGCTTCCCACCTCTTGGCTAAGCTTCTCCAGGAGATGTGCTGGGTCAGCAAGCACAACTTCATCTTCTGCTTATAGCACAGCTGCTTTTAGTGGCCTTGAGGAAGCTACTGGCCCCTCTGTGACTCAGTTCCCCTCTTCTAAAGAGAGGAAATGGGAGAATCACACTCAGGTGTGTGTGACCCTTGCCTATATTTAGCAGCCTTTGTGTGCGTGTCTCAGTCGCTCGGGGGCACATCGGCAGGCATTAGCCTGGACTATCGATGAGAGCGAGTCTGTGGCTGTGAGCTAAGTGGAGCTGAGGCAGGTAAAAAGCTGACTCAAGGGCACGTCACTCCAGTCATCTGCCACAGGTGAGTGAGTCAGAGCCCTAATGTTTGTTTTCTTGCATCCTTTGTTAGGAGCCAGTGGAGCTGTTTGTTTGCACAGCAGCCTGCAGGCAGCCCTAGGGGCCAGTGCCCATGCCCAGCATGGCCCAGAGGCGCCGGCTTGGGCATTCCTATCTCTGCGTGTGCACACCTCTGGCAGCGCCTTTTTCTGCGGTGGCACTGCAGCTGGCAGGCAGATCTGCCCTAGAGATGTAGAACTCAGCATTCTTTGGGTATGTGCTCTGGTTAAGTCACCAAAGATTGAGTACCTGTGAGGCAACCTGAAAGACAGTTTTATCAAGTTCATCTTCTCAAATCACTTTTCTTTACAGTAAGGTCTGCTGCCTGTAAAATTATTCTGTTAAATTGTGTTGCCACGCTCTGAGGCAATTTATTTTCTTATGCATTGATCTTTGATCCAGGCTACTTGCTCCTGAAAACATTATTTTTTCCCCCTCTTTAACCACTTAGCTAGAAGCTGCTTTTATATCATCTGGAAACTGGTGTAGGACAACCTTTCTTCTGTAGCCTCTCTTTTGTTATTTGCTACTGACTTTTTTTTTTCCCCTGAGCAGTCAACTTGTGAGTGGATTCCTATTCAGTCACAGTCAGCTTCTTTAGTGTTTAGTCTGCTGAAAGAATGTGTTGTGTAGCTCTCTGAAATACTTTGAGAGGTTTCAGAGAAGGGTAACAATCTCATAAAAAAGGAGTCCTGTCAGTCTGTAATGCTCTACAAATGGAAAATTGGAAATCATTGTAAGCAACAAACTACATTTAGAGCTAATTAACTCCTAATCTACTAGAAGCTGAGGAGGTTCCTAATTAACCTCCCCTTAGAAGGTGCAGCATGACACACCTGCATGGCAGAGTTTTCTCTTCATAGGGCTGTGAGGATGCTGAGGGGACTGAGCAGTGCCTGGTGAGGAGAGGCCGAGGGACCTGGGGCTGCTTAGTCTGGAGAAGAGAAGAGTGAGAGGGGATTTAATCAATGTGTATAAATCTCTGAGGGCTGGGGGTCAGGAGGGGGGGACAGGCTCTACTCACTGCTGCCTGGGATAAGGCCAAGGAGCAATGGATGGAAGCTGCAGCACAGGAGGTTCCAGCTCAACACAAGGGCAACTTCTTGCCTGGAAGGGTCCCAGAGCCCTGGCACAGGCTGCCCAGAGAGGCTGTGGAGTCTCCTTCTCTGGAGCCTTTCCAGGCCTGTCTGGATGTGTTGCTGTGTGCCCTGAGCTGCATTGTCTGGTCCTGCTCTGGCAGGGGGCTTGGACTGGATGATCTCTTTGGGTCCCTTCCAACCCCTGCCATCCTGTGAGCCTGTGCCCAGCTGGGCACTCAACAAAGATAACTGGGGTTGTGTTGTACCAGAGGGCACTCACTGCATTAGCCATGGCCCCTCCTGAAATCAGGTGCATTGGGGATGTCTGACAGCTGTGTTTTTTTGAGACCTTCATGTTTCCATCCCAAAACACCCCATGCAATCCAATCCCTTTCT
The DNA here is from genome assembly GCA_013399055.1 of Ramphastos sulfuratus. Lineage (NCBI taxonomy): Eukaryota > Metazoa > Chordata > Aves > Piciformes > Ramphastidae > Ramphastos > Ramphastos sulfuratus. Next base: position 15,349 of record WBNM01025244.1, read on the forward strand.
TCCTTGAGGCAGATCCAAAGCCCTGTCCTGCAGCCTCACACACACATGTGTATATTTGGTGCACTCTCCCATGCAGAGGGAGGTGGTGTGCATGCAGCTGCAGGATCCAGCCTGTAAAGCTTCCATCTCGGTTCCAGAAAGCAGTGAACACTTCTGTCACCCTCTGAGGAAGCAGGGCTGGATAACAAAGTGTGATCTGGAAGCTCATGCTCTGGAACAGGGTTCAGTTTCAGCAAACATTCCCTGATTCCTGGTGATGCTAACAAGATGGAAGTGCTGAGACAAACATTTACAGCCCAAAGAATACACTGCAGGTGGTGCTCCCCTGTGAAAAGCTCAGAGTAGAAGCAAAAATACTTTGGAGCAGCTCTGCTGTGAGCACAGGCTGAAGGAGCTGGGGGTGTGCAGCTTGGAGAAGAGAAGACTTCAGGGGACCTCAGAGCTGCCTGCCAGTGCCTGAAGGGATCCTGCAGGAAGGCTGCAGAGGGACTTGCGCTGAGGGGGTCTGAGACAGGCCAAGGGGGAATGGTTTGGAGCTGAGGCAGAGCAGGGTCAGACTGAAGCTGAGGGAGAAATTGTTGAGTAGGAGGGTGGTGAGAGTCTGGCACAGGCTGCCCAGGGAGGCTGTGGCTGCCTCCTGCCTGGGGGTGTTGCAGGCCAGGCTGGATGAGGCCTTGAGCAGCTGAGTGTAGCTGGGAGGTGTCCCTGGGCATGGTGGGGAGGTTGGAGCAGATGATCCCTGAGGGCCCTCCCAACCCAGGCCATTCTGCCTCCATGAAATACAGGATTGCTGCTTAGCCATCAGCCATTCAAAGGCTCAGTTGCCCTATGCCCTGTGTAGTCACTTCCCCAGGTAGATGTTGCAGTCATGGCTTGGTAGTGTTTTACTTCTGCTTTGCATTTGCAGCTGGATGTGAACGAGGTCAAAACAGATTCCATGCTTCTGCTAAGGCCTGGCTCTTGGAACCAGAGCATCTCATCAGCCCTCTCTGATAACACAAATCAGAGCATTTCAGTTAGGACTTGTGTGTAGCTCAGCTCTCAGCTAAGATAGGCTCTGCTAGCTTAGACTAATTCCCCACAGCTTTATCTTTTCATTCCTTTTGATGGCTTTGCAGAGATCTAACAACCCAGAAGGGGTGCTCTGATTCATACATGCCAATGATTTGCCTTGCAACCAGCTGCTGTGGCTCCTTCTCCCAGAGGTCCTTCCCCACCACCTCTGCTGCATCAATTGCTCAAGCAGAACCTGACCTGCTGCAGCCTGGAGCTCAGTGCATCAAGATGGACAAACACCAATTTAACTTGTCCTTGACACTCTGGAGCAGTGCAGCAGCTGTAAAGTGAGAGCTGAGCCTTTGTTGTGGCAAAGGCCAATCTCTTGCCACCTTGCTGTAAACCAGTCCCACTTGTCCATCAGAGCCTTCAGCAGAGGAGTCTTGCATGTGGCTCTGGAGCTGTCTGGTGGTGTAAAGCATCTTTCTGCCCTCAGCTGCCTGTCTGATGTGCAGTGAAGTGCTGTACACTGGTGTATTCTGCAGCAGGATGGGTGTCTGAACAACTAAACCAAGAGATAAGTTCACCATGAGAGCTACAAGTCTTCACTGGTGATGTCAGACCTGGTGCTTAGACAATGGTTGGACTCAACCATCCTAAAGGTCTTTTCCAGACAAAATGATTCTACATGTCCACATCCCTGCACTGATGTGAGCTGAGGTATGGTGCCAGGGGAGCTTTAGACTGGGCATTAGGGAAAGAAAAGCAACTTCACTGAGAAAGTGGTGAGGGGTTGGAACAGACTGCCCAGGCAGGTGGTGGAGTTGCCATCCCTGGAGGTGCTCAAGAAGCTGTGGATGTGGTGATTCAGGACATGGTTCAGTGGTCATGGTAGTTGGGTTACAGCTGGACTCAGTGACCTGGAAGTTCTTTTCCAGCCTTAGTGGCTCTCTGGTTCTGTGTTATTGTCACCTTTAATGTTACATGAACTATTGTTGGTGTTTCTAGTCCCCAGCCCCTTCATTAGAGCTGGGGACTTGGGTACCTTCTGCCCTGTTGAAATTAGGAGGCATGCTGAGTCAGCACAGGCTGTCCCTTGTTCCCCTGAGGATTGCTTCAGCAGTGCTGACTCCTGGGGATCTTGCAGAGCTTTCTCTCTGGAGAGCAGTGGAGTTGTCAGCCTGCAGGGGCCTGGTCTGTAGCAGTGAGTTTCTGCTATTACAGAGCTTTTCATCTGGCCAGCTGTCCCTGAGCCTCCTCTGGCTTGAGGAGCCTGGAGCAAGGGAACACTGACTTCTGAGTGAGCAGAGCCTTGCTTCAGTTTGTCTGCAGCACCTCTGTATAGACAGAACAAAGCCTTGCCTTTGAAAAGCTTGCTAAGGCAGGGAGACTTCAGTGCAGAGGTTAAGCCATGTGTGTGGGCTCATTCATGGGAATCCTCCTGCTAAATCCCTCTGCACCCTGCTAAATAACTTGCCTAACGATTTGGGTTAAGCAGAGAGAAGCAGCAGCCTGTGAGGCTGTCTGACATCCTGTGCCTGGTGCATGGGAGCCAGAGAGGGAAGCACAGCTCCACAGTGCCGAGGGAGGACGCTGCTGTTGAGATGTCCTGGGAGCTCAGTGCTCGCTCTAACAGATCCCAGACCAGCAGCACAAACCCAGCTTTCATCTTGCTGCTGGGGATCCAACTTGCTTATTCTAGGGCTGGGCAGCTCTTGACTTAGCTGAGCTTCTGCCTTCAAAAATGACAGCCGTAGGGGCTGGGGAACCTTTAATTTGCAAGGAAATTGGCACTAGCTCCAGCTTGGACAAACCTCACTGCTTCTGTGGTGAATTTCTCACACACATTCCCTGTAAGCAAGACTTCAGCTTTGGTGTGTGCTGGGTTGGTGCTTCCCTTCTGCTTTTGGCAATCACTTTCAAAGGGAGGGTCTGAGCAGTTGCCTTGGTGTGCAGTGGAGTTCATTTCCTGTACTGGTAGGTTATGGAGGCAGCTGCACGTGGCCAGGAACACTCTGCTGCTGCAGACAATAGCCAAGGCCTTTCAGAACTGCATACAGCAGCATGGGGAACGACAGAAAGGCAGAATCAGTCCTTGCCTTCCCCACAGCCAGCTCTGATCTTCCTGTCCTTCAAGTGTGCATGGCAGAGCCAGCCCCAGAGCAGAAGCTGGAGCAGTGCAGTAGTGACACGTCTCGAGACCACGCTCCATAAGCTCCTGCCCCACTCGGGGAAGCTTCCCTGTCTGTGGCGGCGTGGTGCCAGGCATGCCAAGGAGAGGGTCCCTGTCTGTGGCGGCGTGGTGCCAGGCGTGCCAAGGAGAGGGTCCCTGTGTGTGGCGGCGTGGTGCCAGGCATGCCAAGGAGAGGGTCCCTGTGTGTGGCGGCGTGGTGCCAGGCGTGCCGAGGAGAGGGTCCCTGTCTGTGGCGGCGTGGTGCCAGGCGTGCCGAGGAGAGGGTCCCTGTCTGTGGCGGCATGGTGCCAACTGTGCTGCAACTCAGACATGAGCAAAGCAGCAACAGGTCCCTGGCTGGAGGCTGCCTGTGGTGCCCCTTCACAAGCTTACTGTGTTTGGGCTGCAGTGGGGCAAGCTGTGTCTGCTGCAGCAGTGCTAAGCCAAAGGGAGCAGGCCTGAGAAGCTGCTGGACTGCTCAGGAAATGTCCTAGAGACACTCATGTGCTGCTCGAGGTGAAGATTTCACTGCTTGAGTCACAGGCTTGTCCTTGAGCTCAGCTGGCAGTAATGTGACAAGTGTGATGGGGAACCTAATGCTGGTGGAAGTGCCATCACTCACAAGTGATGAAACACCCCAGAATACTTCAGGGCAGTTTTTGCAAGCAGCAGCATATCAGCTCTTAGGTCCTGATCAAATTTCCAATCAAGCAATTAAGTTGCAATTTCAAATGCCAGTGGTAGTGCTTCATTACCTGCTGTGCTCCCTCAGCCCTTGCCTGGGGTGGGCACTGCTGCTCCAGCTTAGCAGCAGTCAGGGTTTAGCAGGGAGCAAGCAGAGCTTTTATCAGCTTCTGTGTGCAGTTCTGGAGCCCCCAGCACAAGCAGGACATGGAAGTGTTGGAGCCAGTCCAGAGGAGGCCACCAAGATGCTGAGAGGGCTGCAGCAGCTCTGCTGTGAGGACAGGCTGAGAGAGTTGGGGCTCTGCAGCATGGAGAAGAGAAGGCTTCCAGGAGACCTTGGAGTGGCCTTGCAGGATCTGAAAGGGGCTCCAGGAAGGCTGGGGAGGGACTATTGACAAGGTCTTGCAATGCCAGGACAAGGGGCAATGGGTTTGAAGTGGCAGAGGGGAGATTGAAACTGGATGTTAGGAGGAAGTTGTTTGCAGTGAGGGTGGTGAGACACTGGCACAGGCTGCCCAGGGAGGTTGTGGAGCACAGAAGCACAGAATGGGATCTTCGATCAGGTTGGGTGATTCTGTGCTCCACAACCTCTCTGGAGGTGTTCAGGACCAGGTTGGATGAGGCCTTGAGCAAACTGTTCTAGTGGGAGGTGTCCCTATCTATGGCACAGGCGGGTTGGAACTGGATGATCTCTGAGGTCCCTGCCAACCTAAACCATTCTCTGATTCTTCCTTCAGGGTGAGTGGTGCATGGGGAGGGCTATTTAACACCGCCCTGGCAGACCCTTCTGGCACATTAGCCAGAACAGCAGTCTGGCTGTTAGACCTGGCCATAACCCAGAGCTCTGGTCAGGGCACCGTGCTGCTGTGAGCACCCACAGCCCAGCCAGCTGCTCACAAAGCAGCAGGGTGGACAAACAATCAGCAACAAAACCCAACAACAATGTGTTTTTATGTTGCTCTGAGTTATGGATGTGCTAGAAAAGTGGGAGGTGAAGTACTTGAGCCAGTAAGCAGAAAGGTGAGAGGTCGATGGCAGCTGGAAGCCCTGAAGTGTGTGTTTAGTACTGGGTGGTCTTTAGCTGCCCAGCCTGATGGTGGTGTCCTTGGCTAATGCCAATGAACGTGAACCAGAGGGTTTAGCAGTTGTGGTGTAGCAAGGCAACGCTGTCTTTGGGATCTGTGAGCAAAGGAAGCTGGTGCAAATGTTTGTAACCCAAAGCAGAAATGCAAAGGGCATCCCTAAAGCACAGGCAAGGCGCTGGCCCGGGCTCGCCGCAGCTGTCCTTGCAAGCTCACTGCTGCCAAAGTGCCACAGCAGCACAGGCAGGACAGGGCTGGTGGCTGTGAGGCTTAGTTTCTAATCTGGGCTTTACTAACAGCTCTGCAGCCATTTCACAAAGGATGCCCCCAAGGGCAGATGCAGGCATGGCAGGGGCAGGCACTGACCGGAGCAATCTCTCGAGTGGCCTCAGTTCTGTGTCACTATTGGTGCCTCTCATCGGTAGTAACCAAATCTGCTGAACAAGTGATGGGCAGGGATCCCTGCAGCTGGTTCAACAGCAAAACTTTTATTTTTTTTCCATTAAACATTTGGTTAAGCAGGAAAAGAGTCCCTGGCAGGGTTTACTGAGCAGCACTTCTGTGCTGCCAGGGATTGCTGCCGAGTTTGGGTGCTGGCACACTGGCAGAACTTCCACCAGCAGTGGTTATTCTGGGCCCTAAACCCAGCTCACTTCTGAAGCAGATCTTACACTTAAGCAAAAGGATTTTTAGAAGCATCTCCATAAAATTAGTGTGAATTCTTCACCCTGCCTGTTGCTGGTTCAGAGTTAAACCTGAAGAGGCCAGGTGGTCCTCCGTTACCTTGCCAGCTCCATGGGCTTGAGTCCAGGGCTTGCCAGCTCAGCTCCCAAACCCTTCCACACTCCCTGATCTGTTCCCAAAGGAAAGCCTGGGGAGAAGCAGATCAGTAACTGATCCCAATACTTGCAGCTCAACTAATTAAAGGGATGCATTAGGCACAGACCTCATTAGCTCAGCCTTAGAGCAGTTCTCTGCTGTGGATGCTTTCTTATCCTTTCTGCTTCTACAGAGGGCCTCAGTCAGTCACCTCCTGCCAACTGTGCGATGTCTCCCATCACATAATGTCACGAGGGAGAAAGTGCTACTCACCATGAGCAAATGTGACAGCAGCTGGGTCTACAGTTAGGTCTAATCTACTCTGAAGTGAGAACCAAAGCAGGCCTAACAGTGCTGGGTGAGTCAGAGGCAGGAGCAGGGCGAGAAGCAGCCTCCCTGGCCAGCAGCGCTGCGCTAGAACCGCGCCTGCCCGCGCTGCCCTCCTGCCCTTCATTAACACAGAGGTAGCACTTACAGCCAGGTCAGGCTTCTTTCCCTCAGGATCAACTTTCACCTGTCTTGGAGTCGGGCAGGAATCCTTCCTCCCCTCACCTTGCTCTTCATCAGCATCCCGTGCTCCTAACAAACACACGGAGTATCAGACAGGCCAACAGGAAGCCCAAACTGCTGGGGAACACAAAGTGCTTGGTGCCCACTTAGCTGCCCCATGCCTGGCACCTGGTCCAGCTCTGGCAGTTGCCTTTCATTCCTTGTGGGCTGCTGCAGCCCCACAGGAGTGTTTGAAAGCTATGAGTCAGGCCTCAGGAGAAGTGATGCATGACTGAACATCGCCAGGATGATCAGAGCCAATACAATGTCTTCGGTTTGCCTGGCCTAAGGTGGTCAGGCACACCCAGCCCAGGTCTTCCAGCTCTGCTCTGCAGCCATTCAGGCTAGGAATTCATTTTCCCATGAGGCAGAGCAGGGTTAGACTGGAGCTGAGGAAGAGGTTCTTCACTACAAGCCCTTGCAGAAAGTCCCTTCCAGGGGAAGACAACAAGTGAGACACTACCCGTGTGAAGTGTCCCTGCCCATGGCAGGGGGGTTGGAACTAGATGATCCTTGTGGTCCCTCCCAACCCTGACTGATTCTGTGGTGCTCAGTCTCAGTAGTACTCTGGGCACGTGGCTGTGACTGCCTGAAGGCTCTCAGCTCTGCAGGCTCCCATTCTGCAGCATGTTGGCACTGCAGAATCTGCAGTACATTGCAGCCTCCATGTGGGCAAACCAAAGCTGGTTCCATTTCTCAGCATACAAGCAAGTGGAGCCCCAGATGAGCACACTGAGACTCTTTTGAAACCCAAAAGTCTGTGAGGCAGTCGTGTGGCTTCGGGGGACATGAACATTTGTATCTGAACAACTTGGGTCAGCAGCTTTCTGATTTTCCTTTAATAGCTGTGTCTGTGCTGGTGTGGTTTGGCTTCCCACACTGGCTGTAACCAACCCACCAGGGGCATTTTATATATATTAAACTTTTGTTCTCTCTTCCCTTCTAGTTCCTGAGGCACTAACAGGACAGATAATGTCACATGCAAGGCAATTCTTCAGGCATTGCAAGTTTAAAACCTGGAATAAATCTTCCTGGGAATAGAGTTTTCAGACAGCCTTTTCCACATATGGAAAAGGGATGAAAGCTTAAACATGGCCTGTTCAAGCTCCCTGCTTCTAGCAAAAGAAAAGAGGGGGTTGTTTTTTTTTTTTCCTTTCCTGACAGCAGAAAGCTTGTTAAAACCAAGGGCCTAAAAGTGGAAGGACAAAGAAGTCGTGGAGCTAACAACATGTTGAAGGGAGAATGTTTGTTAGCCCTCTGTGTGGTGCCTCACTTCTGGGAGGCTGTTTTACTGCAGGCAAAACACAACAACATAGCCATGAATTAAATATTAAATGCTGCTGAGACTTTTATAAGGACAGTTTTATGGTGCTGCCAGGTGCTGAGGCATTCTTTTAATTACCTGGCCGTGGCAGAGCTGATGTCTGGGTGCTCTGCTGGGCATAAAGCAGCAAGCTGACAGCCTGGGAAGGGAACTCAGCTGCAGGTGAAACACAGGGTCTAAGCTCCACTGGTGGTGATGTCTCTTGGTTTAGCCCTCAGCTGAGTGCCAAGTCCCCTGTGCTGGCACTCTGGCACTCCCCAGTGTTTGCCATTGTGTCCTGTTCAGTTTCCTGCACACAGTGCTGCAAGGAGCAACGTGCCCAGGCAGCTGCTACAGCTTTCCCCTCTCTTCTTCCACCTTTGCCACTATGCACTTAGACCACCAAGGACCCTTAAGCTGAGGCAGCTCTTGCACATCTGCTAACTACTCTGCTTTGCTGAACAAGCAGAACTTGTGCAGCATTGTTCTTTGTCACCCCATGGACCACAGGATCTGACCCATTAGAAATTCTGCTCAAGCATGTCCCAAGACCTTACCAGGACCTCATTCCTCAGGAGAAGAATCAGTCCTGACTCCACTGAAGTGTTTTTGACTGGTGGTGCCGATGGGAAATCACACAACATTTTTTTGCAATTAATCAATTTGTCCAGTGAGTATTAAGAGTAGGAATTAGAGAATCATTAAGGTTGGAAAAGGCCTCTGAGATCATCCAGTCCAACCATCAACCCAACACCACCATGCTTGTTAAACCCTGTCCCCAAGGGCCGTGGCCACATGGTGCATGAACACCTCCGGGGGTGGTGACTCCCCCTCCTCCCTGGGCAGCCTGTTCCAGTCCCTGACCACTCCTGCAGCAAAACCATTTTCCCTAATCTGCAACCTAAGCCTCCCCTGGTGCAGCTTGAGGCATTTTCCTCTCACCCTATCACTTGTTACCAGGGAGCAGAGCCCAACCCCACCTGACTGCAGCCTCCTCTCGGGGAGCTGCAGAGGGCAATGAGCTCTGCCCTCAGCCTTCTCTTCCCCACACTGCACAGCCTCAGCTGCTCCTCACCAGCCCTCTTCTCCAGACCCTTTCCCAGCTTGGTTGCCCTCCTCTGGCCATGCTCCAGCCCCTCAGTGTCAGTCCTTGCCCCTGTGCTAACTCTGCTCCCTGAGTGCTGGCTTAGGGAAAGCCTCTGTATGGAGAGCCTGACTCGGGGAACTTCTGAGCATCATCTGTGCCCTCCAAGGACCCCTGAACTCATTCCATTGTTATCAGACTTCTGCAGGCCCTCTCCCTTCTTCAGGACCTGCTATAATCCTATCTAAGGAGAACTTTGAGACTCAGCAGCTCACAGCAGGAGCTGTTACGGGATGGGGAAGTTTTATCTAACACCATGGCAGAGAGGAATTGTGCACCTTGCCCAAGACTGAGCAGAGAATCTGTTGCAGCCCTGCAGGAAAACAATCCTGGAGGAGAAGTAACTTCTTTGTGTTAGATATGGACTAACACCTGGGTCTGGGGTGTTTATGATTTCCCCAGTCTTATTTATGCCTCTAACTTCTCTGATTTATTCCTGACTTGATAATGATGTTGAACAATGCAGAGATGGTTTGTTAGTAGATAACCTTCTGGTTTACAGTTTGTATTGCTCCCAATTCTTCTCTTCCAAGAGCAAGGCCTCTGGCAGAGCAGCTCCAGCACACTTAGCAGTAGCATTGTAAATAGTCACTGCTTCTCCCACTATTTGCTGCTGGACTTTATTGACACCAGAATGAAAGCAGCACAAAAGGTTGTGTCTTGATAGCACAGCCTACAATCCAGCATTTTAGCACCAGCACATCTCCACCACTGCTTTATTCTGTGAGCTGGGTCAGCTGAGTTACAAACCCTTCCCTTTCTCCCATCCCCACCACGGTGATGGAAACTTCTCATAGAAAAGGAAGATGTAGACTCCAGGGGGACCTCAGAGCTGCTGCCAGTGCCTGAAGAGAGCCTGCAGGAAGGCTGCAGAGGGACTTGTGCTGAGGAGGAGGAGGTCTGAGACAGGCCAAGGGGCAATGGTTTGGAGCTGAGGCAGAGCAGGGTCAGACTGGAGCTGAGGAAGAAGTTGTTCAGCAGGAGGGTGTTGAGAGTCTGGCACAGGCTGCCCAGGGAGGCTGTGGCTGCCTCCTGCCTGGGGGTGTTGCAGGCCAGGCTGGATGAGACCTTGAGCAGCTGAGTGTAGCTGGGAGGTGTCCCTGGGCATGGTGGGGAGGTTGGAGGTGATGATCCCTGAGGTCCCTTCCAACCTGAGCCATTCTATGAAGCCTTTACCCTTCCATGGCTAAGCCCAGCAGGGCTCATCTGCCAGGTCTGTGACTCAAGGCTGTGGTCACTGCTGTGTGGGCAGCCACACTGGGCCAGGTCTCCATGAGCTGGCTTGGTTACCAGTAGTATTCTGGTTGTGAAAAGCAGAGTGTGGCCCTGGCTGGTGGCTCCAATACTTCCTGAACCATTCCAGCTGCTTTTGCAGTTGCTGTGGCTCAGCAATGGCTGCACTGCCAGCAGTGCCTGGGCTTCAGCTCAGGCTGCTTCCAGCACATCTCTATTACATAACAGCCACATCAATGCCTGTCACGTAGACATAACTTAATGTTGACAGAGTCAACTGTGTAATTAAGTATGGTAGCAAATTAACAGCAATGTATTAAGCACTATTCTTTCCAAGAGCTGGTGTGCTTAGTGTGATGTGTAAACATTATTTTGTACCAATAAGCAGAAGAAATCAGGCAAAATGAATATTTACAGAACCACAGCATGGCTCAGGTTGGAAGGGAGCTCAGAGCTCAGCTGCTCCAACCTCCCCACCATGCCCAGGGACACCTCTCAGCTACACTCAGCTGCTCAAGGTCTCATCCAGCCTGGCCTGCAACACCCCCAGGCAGGAGGCAGCCACAGCCTCCCTGGGCAGCCTGTGCCAGACTCTCACCACCTTCACACCTGACTTCTTCCTCAGCTCCAGCCTAACCCTGCTCTGCCTCAGCTCCAAACCATTCCCCCCTGGCCTGTCTCTAGACCTCCTCAGCACAAGTCCCTCTGCAGCCTTCCTGCAGGATCCCTTCAGGCACTGGCAGCAGCTCTGAGGTCCCCCTGGAGCCTTCTCCTCTGCAGGCTGCACACCCCCAGCTCCCTCAGCCTGTGCTGAAAGCAGAGCTGCTGCAGCCCTTGGATCATCTTTGTGGCCTCCTCTGGCCTCACTCCTGCAGCTCTGTGGCCTTCTGATGATCCCCAAGCAGACTCTAGAGATGCTCCCTCAGAGTGAGGCAGAGTGTGAAGCATTTCCTAAGGCAGCATTTCAGGAGCATTTGAATTCCTTTCCCCAGCTGTCTCCCAGCTGCAGTGCACCAGAACCCATGGTCTCTCTGCACAGGGGACACTGTACTCCAGGAGCTGGGACTTGCAGAACTGCCACAGTTTTGCTAAGCTAAACAAACAAATAAATAAAGGGGGTGCAATCTGGAGCTGTGGCTTCTGCTGTGCTGTGCTGCTCTCTTTCTGCAGAGCTTGTTCTTTGTGGCAACTCTGCTGATTAGCAATTCCCCAAAGCAGGGAAAATGCCCCAAGCCTGTAAAGTGTCAGAATGGTGTCCAATGGCCACTCCTGTGAACAGAAAGGACTCTGTCATGCAGCCACCCTGAAGACTGAGTGGCATAACTTTCTTATCACAAACTCTAGGGTTGTGTAAACAGCCCCAGGAGGGCTGCTTCTTTCTCATGTCATGATTTTTGGCTTTCTTTTAGGAGAGGAGAAGTAGGAGAGAAGAGAAGCAGCAGAGAGAAGAAAGCCATGAGGGAAGTGATTTATTGCTCTGATGTCTTAATCCCCCAGTTTATTAACTAGGGTACAATGCCACTACTCAGTAGTGAATATTTCAACAGAGCAATGTGAAGAGCAGAGAGAAAGGTGAAGACCTCGGGGGAAGAAAGGAGGAATCAGAGCCCTCGGAACACCCAAGTCAACTGTGTGCAGCAAGGAACCTTGGCTAAGCCCTGTACAGCAGGATCTCAGCTGAGCCTCAAGTGTGGTGCTCAGACATCAACCTGTCAGTGATCCACATCCTCAGCCCTGTCCTGCGTGGGCTTCTGCTCAGGAACTCCACTGTGTGTAAGTGCTGAGTTGCTGGGATGTGTTGTTAGTATGTCCTGTGCAGCACAAGGATGTTAAGAGAGAGGGTAGGGAATCAGGCCCTGGGCTTAATTCCAATTAAATCAAGCAGCCTGTGAGATGGATCAGACCTGGCTTTTAAAATGCAGCAAGGCAGGGTGAGAATGGGCAGGCCTCTGTGGTTCCCTCATTCTCTGCATCGTTGTGGCCCTCATGGAGGCTACAGCTGCAGAGGAGCTGCTCACATGTGATGGTACCCAAGAGATTCCCAGCTGCTACATGAGAGCAGGAACACCAAGCCTCTCCCTCTGGCCCTTCCTGCTCCCTGAAGTCTCTACGCAGGGAGAGAGGTCTGTGTGTTCCTGGGAAGCTGCCAGCATGGAAGTGAGAACTGGACATGCTCTGTCCCTCCTGAGGTGACACAGCAGTGAGTGAAGCTCAGAAAAGCAGCAGGGCTGTGCCAGGTTCCTGCCTAGGAGGACCTGGGGGGGGTTCTGTGATTGCTTTAGGTGCTTGGATGCAAGGAGCTTTCCCAAAGCAGCCACAGCAGGTGAGCTCCTCCTAGGCTGCTCTCTGAAGGCAGAACTCCAGCACTGCACTCATCTGAGCTCAGCTGGGAGTCCTCTGCCAAACTTTGTGTGAGAGCTCCAAGCCAGCCATCACAAAGCAGTTGGATATTGTGGGACAAAAATCATAGAATCCTAGAATGGTAAGGTTGGAAAGGACCTCAAAGCTCAGCCAGTTCCAACCCCCTGCCACACCTACCACTAGTACAGGTCACTCAAGGCCTCATCCAACCTGGCCTTGAACACCTCCAGGGAGGTTGTGGAGCACAGAATCACCCAACCTGATCTTTGATCCCATTCTGTGCTTCTGTGCTCCACAACCTCCCTGGGCAACCTGTGCCAGTGTCTCACCACCCTCACTGCAAACAACTTCCTCCTAACATCCACTTTCAATCTCCCCTCTGCCACTTCAAACCCATTGCTCCTTGTCCTGGCATTGCAAGACCTTGTCAATAGTCCCTCCCCAGCCTTCCTGTAGCTCACTTCAGATCCTGCAAGGCCACTCCAAGGTCTCCTGGAAGCCTTCTCTTCTGCAGGCTGCAGAGCCCCAACTCTCTCAGCCTGTCCTCATAGCAGAGCTGCTGCAGCCCTCTGAGCATCTTGGTGGCCTCCTCTGGACCTGCCCTAACAGTTCCATGTCCTTCCTGTGCTGGGGCACATTGAAAAATATGTGCTCTAGGTGTATGAAAAGGCTCAGCTCCAGATTTGCTGGAGGAAGCACACAGGGCCTCAAATGCACTGTGAGCACCTGTGAAGCTATTGCACTGTCCTGCTTTATTACTTTCTCCAGTAAAGTATTTTATTGTTTTTAAATCCACCAAAATCTGATGACATCTCTGGCAGAGAAGATTAATTATCTCACTTAAGGAAACACTGATCTGCTCTGCTTTGCTGTAAAACCTTTTATTGGCTGGGAACTCCAAGTCACTCCAGTGCCCAAGAGTACTTTGGAGCGAGACTTCAGGCATCACAATTTTACAAGAAGGGAATAACTGCTGGGAGAGTTTTTGCAAAGCAAGTGGCCTGCTCCCGAGCAATCACAGCCACCTTTCAGCTCCTCTAACGAGGTAGTTCCCTCAAGGAGCTGGAGGATACTGACACCAGATACTCCCTCTGTCATTGCAGCAGCTCTCCTGGCACTGACAAACAGCCTGTCTGAAACAGCAAGGTCAGATGGGCAGCTGTAATGGTTTGGGAGTGCCCTGCCCCCCCACACTTTGTAAAAGCCCTCAGGCAGCTGGAAGTTAAGGACTGAAGCTCTGTTTACAGCTCAGCACAATGTACAAGCAGAGATACACACAATAGACAGGAATAGTTACAGACATAGACAAGGTAAAGGTAATACAGAAACACAATTCCCCTCCCAGCAATCAGAGTGCCCAGGAGGGGCTCCCAACCACCCTTCCACCTTCTCCCCCCCCCTCTGCCTTACCCCAGGGTTTGGCCTATGTGCAAGGTGAGTTTGGAGGATGGGCCAGGGAGGTCAGAAGGAAAGTGATTAGGTTACTCAAGACCAAAAAAACATAGCTAGAGAGCCTGAGACTCTCCAGGAGAGTGTCTTATCTATGTGTGTGTTCTTATTTTTATCCATCTCAGCAAGCCTATGAGTGCAGCAGACATCACCACTGTTTGCTTTTCACAGCCTATAATATAATTTTCTCCATTAAAATATTCCAATTAGCCTCACAGCAGCACCGCAGCAGCAGAATGGGAGTGTGGCAGCAGCAGCAGCCTGGTGCCCTGGGCACGGCAGGTAGAGGGATGAGCAGGCATCGGTGTCAGCCTTTGGATGCCTGGCAGGCACCTTGGGCACGCTGCTTGCTTTCTAGGCACCAGCATGTGCCTGGGCACCTGGGTGATTTACATAGAACAGCCCTCTCAGTCCAACAGCAGTGACAGCAGGAGCTGAGAGCTCTGCCACAGCAGGTGGAGGCAGCAGAAGGCTGCGAAAGCCAAACTTGGCCCCAGCACCCTCGGGGATGCTCTGAATTCTGCTGCTTTTACAGGCCTTGTGAGGAGGGCTGCTATTAAGGGATCACCAAGCATGACAGGAGCTTTGTTAGCTCTTAAACTGAAAGAACTGGAGCAGACTCAGATAGGACCAGCTGCCTGGTGTGCAGGGAGACCTTTCAGTGGCTGAAGGAAGCTCTTCTGGCCCCTTTATGCTCATAGTTTAGCTCTTGGTCACCAGAGCAGTTGACAGCCTCTGGGCATTCTGCACAGTGCCCTTTTGGTGCAAGGGTTTATGCAAGCATGGTGTGTGGGTACTGCTAGTGTCACAGAATTTAGGGCTCCAGATTTTAGATTTAAATCATAGAATCATAGAATGGGAAGGTTGGAAGGGACCTCAAGGATCATCCAGTTCCAACTCCCTGCCATAGGCAGGGACACCTCCCACTAGAACAGGTCACTCAAGGCCTTGTCCAGCCTGGTCCTGAACACCTCCAGGTCCAGATCACAGAATGTGATCTTTGCTCACGTTGGGTGCTTCTGTGCTCCACAACCTCCCTGGGCAACCTGTGCCAGTGTCTCACCACCCTCACTGCAAACAACTTCCTCCTAACATCCACTTTCAATCTCCCCTCTGCCAGTTCAAACCCATTGCCCCTTGTCCTGGCATTGCAAGCCCCTGTCAATAGTCCCTCCCTAGCCGTAAATGATAGTAACCTCCCTTTCTACAGCTGCTGAAAAGCAACCATGGACAGAGGCTGGGGCACTGAGATGCTGCAAAGATGCTCCAAGGGCTGGAGCAGCTCTGCTGTCAGCACAGACTGAGGGAGCTGGGAGGGTGCAGCTTGCAGAGGAGAAGGCTCCAGGGTGACCTCAGAGCTGCCTGACAGTGCCTGAAGGGATCCTGCAGGAAGGCTGCAGAGGGACTTGTGCTGAGGGGGTCTAGAGACAGGCCAAGGGGGAAGGGTTTGGAGCTGAGGCAGAGCAGGGTCAAGACTGGAGCTGAGGAAGAAGTTGTTCAGCAGGAGGGTGGTGAGTCTGGCACAGGCTGCCCAGGGAGGCTGTGGCTGCCTCCTGCCTGGGGGTGTTGCAGGCCAGGCTGGATGAGACCTTGAGCAGCTGAGTGTAGCTGAGAGGTGTCCCTGGGCATGGTGGGGAGGTTGGAGCAGCTGAGCTCTGAGCTCCCTTCCAGCCTGAGCTGTTCTGTGACACTGTTCTGGGTAGGTCTGAGGAGCTCAGAGGCTCTCAGTGAGCCTGGGGTTCCCCAGACATGCATAGTTTGAGCCACTCCTTCCCTGAGAGACTTTACCACCTACATAGACAAAGGAAATTCAGGGGAAGGAAAATCACAGAGGTACAGGATAATTTCCCTGCCGACGTTACTCATGGGCTGCCAATGGCACACACTGTTCTCCTGAACACAGGCTGACTCTTCAACATGGATATTAAAAGCTTAACCAGGGAGTTGCTAAGGCTTCAAAAGGCCCCAGCCCAGATTTCTAAACAAGACTATCTAGAAGGAAGCTCCCAGATTTGTAACTGTGTGACAAAACAGTCTGCCTTCTTTTGACAGATGCTGAGCAGCCTGGCAGCCGTGGCCAGCACCAGCCTGGAGCTCTGCTCTGGAGGACCTCCTTCCTACACTGCTCCCTGCTCAAGACAGACATTGATTGAGTAGTTTGCTCTCAGATTCCTTTTGCAGCTCCAAAAGCATCCCTGAGCTGCTTGGCTCTGAAGCTGGTGCCATCACTCTTGGCACAGCAGCACTGCCCTGGCTCCACTGGCTGCTCAGATGCTTTCAGGCAGCAGTGGGCATTGTCCAGCATGCTCTGCCTGGATCCTGCTTATCTGGTTGCACAGTTTGGATCTCTTCATTCTCAACTTTTAGCTGCATTTTTACCTGTTGTTCTTGGCCATCACTCAGCTCTCCCCACCTCCCTTGCTTTTCTCTCATCACTCAAGAGGCAGAAAAGCATTCATTATTTTTAGGGGTGGGCTCATCTCTCTGGCTGGGAAAGTAGGATGCAGAAAATAAAAGCAGAGTATTGAACTTTTCATACTTTATGAGGTTCTTTGACCATTTTCATAACAGCAACCCCCCCTTGATGGTCAAGACCCCAGAATGCCATAAATAAATACCAATAAATGGATTTTTCATTTCTGCACCTGTTTTTTTTTTTTTGTTTTTTGGGTTTTTTTCCCTTTAATATAAAATAGTCCCTGGGTTGGTTTGGAAAACAAAAGCTGAAAGCTGGAAATCCTAGTGGGAATCAATGTGTTTTCATTTCCATATGTGCATCTTTCTTGCAAACTGTGTAGCATCAGCACAGTAAATACCCTTTACAGCATTTAAAAGTGAATTACAGCATGAAGCACACTGTTAGCTCCTGATGATCACATCCTATCAACAGAAGATGAGGGGATCTGGAAAGAGCCTGGGCCAGGTTGTGCCCTTGGCTAAAATCCTACAAGCCCCTTGCAGTCAGTGGTGTTCTGGGCTTGCAAAGACAAGGAGGAGTTGGGCTTTGGTTCTACAGAACTCTAAACGTGGCACTGCAATGGAGAGCTGGCTCTGCAGCCAAATGGCAAGGCCAAGTGCAAGGTCCTGCACCTGGGTAGGCACAATCCCAAGCACAGCTCCAGGCTGGGTGGGGAATGGCTGAGAGCAGCCCTGAGGAACAGGCCCTGGGGGTCTGGGGTGATGAAAAGCTCAAGATGAGGCTGCAGTGTTCATGCAGCCCAGACAGCAACTGTGTGCTGGGCTGCAGCAAGAGCAGTGTGGGCAGCAGGGCAAGGGAGGGGATTCTGCCCCTTTGCTCTGCTCTCCTCAGACCCCACCTGCAGTCCTGTGTGCAGTTCTGGAGCCCCCAGCACAGGAAGGACATGGAAGTGTTGGAGCCAGTCCAGAGGAGGCCACCAAGATGCTGAGAGGGCTGCAGCAGCTCTGCTGAGAGGACAGGCTGAGAGAGTTGGGGCTCTGCAGCCTGGAGAAGGCTTCCAGGAGAGCTTGGAGTGGCCTTCCAGGATGTGAAGGGGGCTACAGGAAGGCTGGGGAGGGACTAGTGACAAGGTCTGGGAATGCCAGGACAAGGGGAATGGGTTTGAAGTGGCAGAGGGGAGATTGAAAGTGGATGTTAGGAAGAAGTTGTTTGCAGTGAGGGTGGTGAGACACTGGCACAGGTTGCCCAGGGAGGTTGTGGAGCATAGAAGCACCCAATGTGATTGAAGATTCTGTGCTCTGCAACCTCCCTGGAGGCGTTCAGGACCAGGCTGGATGAGGCCTTGCGCAACCTGTTCTAGCAGAAGGTGTCCCTGCCTATGGCACAGGGGGGTTGGAACTGGCTGAGCTTTGAGGTCCCTTCCAACCTAAACCTTTCCATGATTCTAGGATTGCTGGGCCCAGCTTGCAGTAGGTCTGAGTACCTGAATCTCTGGCTTGCTCTGCCAGACACAGGACAGAGGTTAAAGTGGCTGTGGGTAAAAAAACATCCAGCAAGATTCAGAATGAAATAAAATGTAAGAGTCAGTTCTTCAAGCAAGTCTTGCTCTCATCTCTTTTGGGTTGTTATAGGCCCTCTCTCAGGAAGCAGCATCTGATTCTGCTCCCATTAAAGCCCCTGGTGAAAATCTCAGCAGCCTCAGGGGCTGCCTGCTGGGCCCCAAACAACTGCATTAGGAGAACTGAAATTACATTAGCACAGAACACCTGATCCAGAGCCCACTGAAGTGAGGCAGAGACTTTCTATTTAGCAGCTCCAAAGATAAATCTACCTCAAAATGAATGCATTACTAAGATTCCTCAAGTGATTTGGAAAGCTTTGGCAAAAGAAATAACAAAGCTGCTATAGCAGAAGCAAGGATGGAAGGAACCAGAGGAAAAGGTCCTCTGTGCTAGCAGAGAGTTTAAATGGATTTGGGAGAAGGCAGCAAAAATTAGAAGGAAATCCTTTCAGATCATCTGTGCCCAGGTTTTGTGAAGAGGTTTATGAGTAGATGTCCCTTAGAACATGACAAGAAGTGATGCTGAGATATCGAGGTGACAGGAGCCTTGAAGTATGTCAGCAGATCTAAACGATGCAGGTCAAGGGGATTAAGCACGGCCTGAGCTGTGCCGTTGTAATGAGGAAGTCCTGTTCACGGCGTGTTCCACCTCACCATACACCACCAAACCTCCAGCACCGCTGCCAATCCTCTCACCCCCTCCCCTGCTTCTGGCTCCAGCTTCTGTCTGACTGCCGAAGCAAAAACCACACCTGGTAGAGTGAAGTTGTTCTGTGAAGGTGAACTCCGCGCTGCGCAGCAAGCTCCACGTGCTTC
Source organism: Ramphastos sulfuratus (assembly GCA_013399055.1). Lineage (NCBI taxonomy): Eukaryota > Metazoa > Chordata > Aves > Piciformes > Ramphastidae > Ramphastos > Ramphastos sulfuratus. Next base: position 33,938 of record WBNM01025244.1, read on the forward strand.
CGGCAGCTCTAGGTCCTGCTGAACGTTTGGGTACTCCTCAAAAGCAAAACTATTCCTGTCAGCTTAAGGTGGATGAACAGCTTCTACCTCCTCTGCAGTGGTCTACAGAAACCAGCCTTCTGTGCTAATCTGCTGGCTCTGGGTCACTTTTGACTTCCCAGGTTCTTCAGCTGACTTCCAAGCCCTTCTCAGAGCCAACGATGCCCTTCTCTGGGTGGCTAACACCTTAGACATTTCTCTGGCCAGACACTTCCCTCTTTCCTTGTCCTACTTGAGTTCAGCGAGGGATTTTAGTCTACCAGTCTAAGGTCCTCAGATGAGAAAAGTGGAAGCTGTTTCTTCAATATTGTGCCTTCCATTCAGGCTTGATCAAGACACACATTTAATCTTTAACTACATCCTTTCTTCTAGCTGAGGAACAAGCCTGGACACCTTGTTTAGGAACGTTCTCCCTCACAGCCAGTTTTCTGCAAATAACACAAAAACTTTGTGTTCCTTATTTGCCAGTTGTTTGTGTCTTCTGAGCTGTGGCAGCTTCTACTCATAGCAAACATACTGATTCTGAATGCTTCAAGAATCCTACTCTCTCCAGCCCTACTGCAGCTGAGTTTTCTCATTTTGGCACACCAGAGCCCAGGAGAGCTTCATGTGTGACTTGAGGAGATCACATCTGAGCATTCTGCTGCCTCCTGCCCCCAGCCCCGTGATAGCTGATGCCATAACTTAACATTTGCTCCAGCATGTGTTGCTGGTCAATAACTGCTGGCAGGAGGTGTCCATCTCGTTGACTGTTTGCATTGCCCTGTTTATTGCCGCTGCTGTAGTGCCAGCTGTTGTACTGGCTGCTCACAGCTGCCAGAGAATCAGCTGGCCTCTTCCTAAACAGACACTGTGAATGTTCCTCCCCCCTGCACCCCCTGCTAATTCTGCATCTATATTTCTAATGAGATGAAACCTGGCACAAAGAAAGCAGCCTGAGATCTGAGATGAACCAAAGGGAATTTAAGTTGGGGGTTTTTTTTAAGTCATATTAAAAAAAAAAAAAAAGATGATGGTGCAGAGGCTTGGAGGAATGTGATCATCACTCCCCACAGCTCCTTATGATTACAGCCAAGACCACGAAAGCACTCCAAATAACGTTGTGGGGAATGCTGTGATACCCACATGCAATGCAGGTCATCTTCTGTTCACGCAACCTGGCATTTGGAAGACTTATTGCATCAGCAAAGACAGCCAAGAGTGAATAATCTTTACCAAAATAGCTGTAAAGCTATGTTAGCACTTCCATGCTGGTTGCACCAGCATTTTCTGCTGTTGATCCAAGCTCAGATATTCAAACAAACAGAAAAATATCAGGGGCCTTCTTCCTATTAAGTGCTTTAGGCAGGTTTATGGATCTGCCTGCTCTACTCACAGCACAGGTGACAGTGAGCTGTTTCCAACAGGGCATCTCTGCTCAGGCTGTAGTCCTCACGTGTCCTCATGCAATGTCCTCACGCAGTGCCCTCCTTAGCTCATTCTCAAGCTCCTCTGCTCCAAGATAGAACAAATTTAAACAAAATATCTGTCGGCCGTTTCCCTAGGCACTGGAAACACAATTCCCAAGGCAATGGGAAGACATTTCCCAGTCCTCAGCTCCTTTGACTGCCCTGCAGCTTCTCAACTGCTCACTTCTTTTCTCCTCCTCCAAAACTCGGCTCACCTCCTGGCAGCTTCCATAGCTTTGGCCTGCTCCTCTCTGCTATTCACAGATAAAATTCCTCCTTTCTTTGGCTTGTTTCATCTCTCTGGAATCCCGTCCTCCCTTCCTATCTGCTTTGAGCCACCAAGCCGCTCATCCTCCCTCAATCTCACCTTTAAACCCTCGCTCGGTGGTACTACTCAGAGGGGCCCGTGTCGGGCGCTGTAGCGGCTGCGACGCCAGAACGTCCTCTGTGACCATACACTGCGCTCTGTTGCCTTACAGCCCCACGGCGAAGGGCATTGCGCACAAGCTATGTGCCACAGCGTGGATAACGAGATTCAAAGCCTGGAGCTGACCTTGCCGGGGCACGGCAAGCAGCCAGGGGTCGCGGGCACCAATAGACCTCCCCAGTGCCCAGCCGAGCGAAGCCTGCTCCCCGACAAGGAGCCTTCCGTCACTCCCTGGGCAGAGGGGCCGGGGGCAGACAGCTACACAGGATGTTTATGGCATAACGCATTTATTTGCGGGAGGAGGAGGGTGGACGACGACGTGCGGAAAGACCGCGCGGAGTCAGGGGGCGACCTCCTCACGGGCTGCCCCCAAAGGCCCCAGACCCCAGCCGGAGTGATACAGCTCCGGCCAAGTCCCCCTCCAGGCTCGCCCTGCTCGCTGCCGGCAGCAACTGCCCGCTCCGCCGCCCCGCTCCCGCCCCTGCGTTCGCCTGAGGTCACCGGCGAGAGGCGGAAGCGTGGCCGCGCCGCTGTCCCTTTAAATGGCATTCCGTGGTTCACGTCGCCGCCGTCTCCTTGTAATAATTAGTCGCGGGCCGCAGAGCCGCCTCCTCTGCGCGGCCTCCCCTTCTCGGCTCCGCCAATCAGCGCCCGCCCGCGTCACAGTGAGGGCAGCGAAACACGGAGAAAGGCAAAAAAAAGTTTGGTGAGGAGCGAGCGGGGCCAGGCGGGGCCGGGCAGGCGGCGGCGGGACGCGGCGAGCCCGCAGGCAGGTGAGGGGAGCGTGGCTGGGCCGGGGGTCGGCGGACGGGCGGCGCGGGGGCGGGCGGCCCTTCTCCGTGGCGGGGCAGGAGGGGCGGCGGCCGAGCTCTACCCCGGCGAGCGGCGCGGGGGCAGAGGGCAGGGTTCCCTCAGCCCTCTGAGCCCCCTGACTCCCGCACCTGGCAGGCTCGGGGCTGCGGGGCGGCGGCGAGGCCGGGCCGGGCCCAGGGCCCCAGGTCTCTCTTTTGCTCCCTTTTTTGGTCGTTCCTTCCTCTTTCCCCCCACATCCCCCCCCCTCGCCGAGCAGCTCTTCGCTGCGTGCGCAGGAGCCATCCCGGGGCAGAGGTGTTTGTACTCGTGTCCTTGGGTGGAAGGGGAGCGGCAGGCTGCCGGCCCGCAGCCAGCCCTGCCCGGGCGGGCGCCCGGCCCCTGTCGCCGCTCGTCTCTCTCCCTCCTTCGCTGGCCCCGGAGTTATTTTAGTTCGGCTCGGGTAGGTGGGGGGGGAGCGCTGGCGGCGGGGTCGGCCTGCCCGGCCGGCGGTCTCCAGCTGCTCCGGGGGTTGGACTTGAACTGGCGGCGGTGCCCTGGAAGGGGGAGGGCTTCCCTCCGCGGCGGCTCGGGGCCGGGGCCTTGCTCGGGGCTGCCGGCGCCCGCCGCGGTCCGTGTGTGCGGGTCCGCTCCTCGGGTGCGTGCGGCGCAGCGGTGGCGCTGGTGTGGGGTCAGGAGTGCTGAGGAAGCAGCGTGCGGTCTGTGTTGTGGCAGCCTTCCAGTTGAGCCAAGGGTTCAGATCAACATGCTCTGTCATCTCTTGGAGTTAGGCTGGGAAAAAACTTCTTGGGGCCGCTGCTCCTGTGCTCTCTGAGGAGCCCTGGCGAAGTCCAACCAAACTGCCTCCTTTCCAGGCGCTACAGAAAGCCTGGAGTGGGGAGAATAAAAAGGGGTGGGGGGGTGCAAACATCCACTCTGTTTCCATAGGATATTGGTATGAGGGACTCTTTAAAAAAAAAAAAATGAAACCTACAAATAACTTTACTGCTAATAACAATGGCGACAACGACAAAATGCAGAAGCTTCCACCAAGTGTGGAGACGTTTGGGAGAGCCGACGGTAGTTGCTTCTCCACTGACTTGAAATGCACCGTTGTGTTCTGGAGCCCATTCCCTGGTGTCTGTCCAGGCTTGTCCTGTGGTGGGTGGTATTGCATAAGAGCTGCGGGGACTAAAGAGCCTCCTGAGTTTCTTTCACTCTTCTAAGGATCTGTGCTGGTGGCTAAGTTTTGCCAAACTGTCTGTACACTGAGCAGAGAAAGGGTGCAGCTTGGTGAGCTGCCCTTTGAACTTTGAGGGGGAAATAAACTGCTCTCTTCCTTCTCCTGCTTCCAAGCAAATGGTTTTGTTTGTCTGATGTCATCTTAAATAATTTCTTTCACAGAGTGCTAATCCTTTTCTGAACTATGGGTGATGGTAACTCAGCAGATAAGGAAGCAAATATCAATTTCTTCCTTAGTCTCCTTCTTGTCTTTCCTTTAACTTTCATAGTTAAAACTCAGCATGCTCTCTGAGTTCTGCCTGATTTGTTTATTTAGTACTGAGGTGCCCACACCTAACCTAGAACAAGGGGGACTGACTCTCTTCCAATTTATCATACGTTTGGTCAGGCCAAAATAAGTGATTTTGGGGAGGACTTTTCTTCCTTGTGATGCTGAGTGTCGATGTCTGTGACGTGAGTGACCTCGTTCCTTGGGTTTACTGCTTTCCAGGTAGAGGTGAAGAAATTCTTCATGACTGAAGAAACTATGTCCTGTGTGCGGTTCACAGGATACCTCATAAAATATTTTTTGTCTTACAAAAGTATGAATCACATTAAAATAACAACATTAAAATAAACTTCTTGACTAATCATAGATTTATGGCAGAAATGAACAGAATTGTTATGTGCTGTACTCCTAGGAGTGGGATTTAAATCTCAGAAGTTTACATTTCACCTTCTTGCTACTTGATGGTCTCAGATGGCACATCAAAACCTTATACAAATAGCTTGAAAGAGATAGTGGCAAGTTATCAGGAGGAGAGTAGCATTAACAAACTACTGAAAAGTTGCTATGGTTACAGATAAAGGTAATCCCTGTTGCTGTGAAAGTGTGGCCTTTTGTAACAGCTATATTAATCAGTCTGATTTCTGAGACAGTTTGAAGTATGGAAACTTCTTCCATTTTCTTGGCAGCTAAGAGCTATGCAGCTATTTCTTGATTGTAATTTTATTTTAATAAATACTGAGTGGGCTATGACTTGTACTCCAAACACTTGATTGAAGCTACAAAGAATACTACAGGTTTCAGCATGGTCCAAGTGCACTTCCATGTATTCAATGGATACTATAGCAGATTATTTTTTTTCCACTCAAGAGATACCTGGCATCAGGGAAAGGTCTTTTAAAATATCTGGATCCTTTCTCAAGGACTCTGGCTGAAGTGAGTGGTGATCTATCACTGGAGGCCTTGGTGGTGCAGCTGTACCTAATTCAATGTCCTCATGTAAGCAAACAAATAAAACCCCAAACCAACACCACAAAACAAAGAAATGAAAATAAGTTGATAAAAATGATAATCCCAACCAAAAAGCACCACTGAAGCAAAAATGAACGACCAAAAAACCCAAATCAATATGGCACTGCTGGATGATAGCTGTTGTGTATGTGTAGCTGTGCAGCCTTATTCCCGTACAGAGGAAAGCAGTTGGAATTCAGCACAGGGGTGAACTTGAAGCTCCCAGGGTAGTTAGGCTTTGGGTGGTTTGAGATAGCTGCTGGAACTTTGTGTGAAGCTGTTTGTGCCTAGTGCAGCTGTCCAGACAGCTAACCAGGTCTTTCCTGCTGAGGACCCAGTACTCACCACAAGCATCTCTTTGTTGTTTGCAGGTTTGATTATTGCAGTACAGCTTGGATTGAAAGCAGCAAGAGGAATCTCCAAAGCTGTTGAAGATTGCTGAGCTCTCACCAGTCTGGTATGTTGTTCTCTGGGCTCCTGGAGCGGCACATAAAAATCTCTGTATGTGAGGGTCTCCTTTGTTGCTCCTCAGGAGAGTGAAGTTCTTTAGGGTGTTGGCTTTTCATCCACAACTGCATTCTCAAGAAGCAATGTGCTACACAGCTCATGGTTCTTGGTGTGCTGGGGCTGTGTTGTGGTGCTGGTAGCAGGACACTGAACCTGCTCCCTGGGACCTTCAGTCAACATAACCTCTGAACTTGTTTTCATCTTGCACATCCAACCTGGAAACTCCCCAAGGCTTTTGCAGACTTTTAGAACTGAAGTCAGGTTGGAAAGGAGCTATTGCTCCTTGACTTTGGAGAGGATACACACTGAGAGATTGAAGAAAGTGTAAGGATATGAAAAGGAATGTTTCTTTCATCGTACAGGGAATTTTCCCTCCTGTCCTTAAATAGATGTGGCTCTCAAACTTTGTTGTTTAGATTTGATTAAGACATTAGCAATATTTTTTTAAAGTAACTTCTCACATGCCAAAGCTCTGGAATTCTTATACTAACGTGCTTTTAAAGTTGCCTGATTTATTTCCAAAACTATCTTAAGGCAGCAAGTTTATGGGAACTATTGTTTATAAACAGGATTGCAGCGTCTGAGGGTGTGATGAAAGGGATGGGAAGCTAAATACTACTTGCAAAGTTGTGTCTAATAATAAAAAAAGCTGAAAGTCAGAGCTATAATTGTTTTAAAAATAATAGATACAAAATTGAGCACATGCTGTGGTACTGACAACCAGAGGGTAAAGTCCTTCTCCACAATGCAAGTTCAGAAGGTGTATGCAGCAGGTTGGTTGCTTTGCTACTTATTAACACGTGGAGAATCCAGGAGGTGTAATGTATTCAGGAGTGAAAAACAGGTGCAAAACTGTGAGGAGAGCTCTTGTGCCTGGTCTGTTGGGAACTGGACAGCGAGTAACCATCTCTTCATCTAATCCCCCAACAGCCATCACATGCAGCTTTTGATCGCTACTATTCTGGTCTCTGCTTGAACTGCTGACTTAAAGATGAAAGGCTCTGTTCTTGATCTCTTGAGCTGTCAGGTCCTCCAAACTTGCTGTCTTCTGGATGTGTAAGATTACAGAACAAATGGCCCTTTAGCTGTGCTGCGATTACAGTAGCCAAATGAGTCAGGTGCCTTCTTTTGCTGCTGTCCTCAGTGCAAAGTTCGGGGGGCAACAAACTGAATCTTTTTTACAGTGCTGTCAAGTCTTGCCTGCTTAAGGTGCTTGCAGCTGTGCTCAGCTGCTTTAGCATTTTTCTGCATTGCTAGAGATATTATAAGGGTAGCAAAACCAGAACTTGAGCCTGGTCCATAACAGTACCTCTACATTTTCTCCAGCCTGTGTGTGTTCATAGGGAGAGTAGGTGGCTTGTGTAGCAGTTGAGCTTACAAATAAGGCTTTGTAATGTCTGCTGTCACTGGGTCTCCTTCAGCGTGGGGTAAGACCTTGAGCAGCACGGGTTTTGTGCCTGAACTCCCAACATCTAGGCAGGGATGTGTTTAGCTGTGATTCCTAGTCCAGCGAGGTGGGGTCAGCTGTGAGAACCTCTTTGGATGCCCCACCCCACAGGTTATTTTTTTTGTGGGGGCAGGAGGGCTCTTGTGTGAGGGATAGGAAATTACTTTGGGGGCATTCTTAGTATGAGAGTTTTGTGTTTGGTGGTTTGTTGGGGGTGGTTTATTTGTTTTATTATGGGGTGGGTTGTGTTGGGTTTGTTTGTTTCATTTTTTTAAAATGAGATGAGGTAAGCTAATCTAGGAAGATGGTGCAGAATGGAGGAAAATCTGCTTCCCCTGTGCTCTGGGTGAGCCATGCTCTTGCTTATCAGAAGCTGGCCAAACTTCTGACAGATCAGTGAAGAGGCACATGGAAAGGTCTGATGAGCACCAAAACCAGGCTGCATGACTGGGAGGGGAAAGGTGGAGAGAAAAAGGGATTAAACTTCTCCTATGTTGAGATAAGGTGTTGATTGCCTGTGTAACAGAAGTGTCAGCTGAAGTGTGGGATGTCTGATCAGAGTTACCTTGCCACCTCACAACTGCAAATAAACTATCTGTGGTGGCACAGAGAGATGGGCTTCTGGGGTATTGTGTTTGGTTTGGTTTCTTGGTGTTTGGGTGTAGGTTTTTTTTTCTTTCCCTCTTTCAACATTGACTTTAGTGTGGCAGTTTGGTAAGATTTGTGACTTCTGCTGTTTTTATGGACTGAAAGTTAATATGCAGAAGCCTTTCAAGACTGGTAACTGAGATACTTGGAAGACAATTCTCTGGTGTGTTTTATTTGCATGAACTATGTTCTTACATTTGACTACTTAGATGATGCTTGCTCAAAGTGGGGTGCAGGTATGCCTCACAGTTTATGCTTGGGGGGCCTGACTTACAGGCTGCTGAATTTAGATTCAAGGATTAAGATTTGTTTCTTTCAGTTTATTTATGTAACTTCCCCTATAGAAGCTAAAATATAATATTAATATTTAGTGTTTCATACTAATTAACTTGCAACTTTTCAGTCCTGCTTAGATTTGTGGTGTGATAAATTGCTCTAAAATAGAATGTAGCACACACAATGTGCCATGTGGCTGTTTTAGAGGAATTAAACAGCCTTCCTAAAGGTGTTTTTTAATGCTGTTTTGGTGTGTGTATCACAGCTCAAGGAGAGTCCTTGCCTGTCAATATTTTCCTGATGTGAGGGTCACATTAGCAGTAAAGCAGTGTGCTGCAGTGTCTTGGACTTGTCTGCATTAGGGAAGTTAGAACATCCCCTTTGTGCTGTAGGCAAAGTGAGGGAGAGCAGACTGCTCCGGGGCTGGCTGGAGGAGGGCTCTAAGGACCAGAGAAGTGGAAGAATTTTTTCCCTCCCTGCTCCAGCACAGCGCAAAAATAACTGAAATGTGCTTATACTGACAAGTGCTGTATCCTCCTCTAGCTTAACACTTGTTAGTTATGTTAGACTACGCAGCAGGAAATGTTTTCTGTAAGGTACCCTTGCTAACCAGGTGAGGCTTGTGTGACCCTGTGGTACCTTGCGGGAGCCAGAGGGAGCACCGACTGTGCTCTGGCTCTTCCCTGTGGTGCTCGTTAGGAACGGGACCAGTGTTCTGCCTGTTTTTTCTGACCGAGGCGTCATATCTGCACTTGTGAAACACTTCTCTCTTGCTGTTCTTGCTCTTGCGTGCTCGAGGCTTTCCACTTGATAGGTGGGGTAGGGAACTGTTATCAGTGTTCACAGTGATACACTCTTAACCTTAAACGGTAGGGGTTTGCCTGCTGTTAAAAGAGAAGGCTGTGCGGTGAGAAACGCTGCTGATTGTCAGAACGTGGAGGGGATCTTGCAGACTGGTTCAGTCAAGGGAAGCCTGAATAAGCACGAAAAGTTTTTGGCAGGAGCCATGGTACCTTGTGAGATGGAGACAGTCACTTCCTGCGGAGCTCCTCTTCTGCTGACTCATGCTTCACATGGGTGAAAGACTCTTTGGAACTAGCAGCCCAAGGTAGTTTTAGGCGGAGTTGCTAACTCCGGTAGTGAGTCCCGCTGCTCGGGGTAACTCCAGTCGCTCCTGAGGAGTGGGTGGGCTCGGAACGCACATCTAATGTTACCCTGCAAGTGGAGCCAGCGGCAGTTGTGTAATTGCAGCGAGAGAAGCGTTTCCAGCCCGCTCGGGTGCTCTCCTCTCCTCCACCCTAGCCCCCCGCCGGCTTCAGATCAGCGTGCTAGGCAGGGCTGGGTGCCCCTCGGGCACGGCGCCGCCGGGAGGCTAGGCGGGCGGCGCGGAGGGGCCCCAGGGTCTGGTCACCTTCTGCCGCTCGCCGGGGCACCCGCGGGAACTCGCCTGGGGCGACGCGTCGCCCAAGGCTGTAGTTTGTCACAGCCCGGAGCGGGGTCCTGTCCCTTTAAGAAGCAGCTTGCCCAGGGTGTTCTAACCCGCCCAGCCTAACCTGCTAGCAAGGAAAAGTTCTTTAAATAATGGATATGCCTCTCCGCCAATCGGAGGCCGCAACCCGGTTGTCGGGGCGGGGCTCCCTCGTCTCCACCAATAGGGGCGGGGGAGGCGGGGCTCCGCTTCCAGGCTAGGTTGCACGGAAGCACAGCTTCAAGTGAAGTTAATCTGGGGTGAAGCAAACAGAAAATTGTGGAGATTTTGTTGGTAGGAATTTTCCGGTTCTAATCGCGTCGTGTGGCGTTATTTTGCCCTCTGGGGCGGTGAAGTTCATGTGCGTGGGGCATTTTGTCATTGTTCCGTTTTCTAATGATGGCAGAATATTAACATTTATGCAGGGAAGCAGAACAAAAGGGCTCTTTAGACAGGAAATAAGGTACTGAGAGGTTCAAACTTGACCGAGTTTCTTTTGTCATCTGTTGGCTTGCGCTGGGTTTTTTTTGCGTGAAAGGGTCGAGTTGTTCCACCTTATCTTATGGAGAAATGTTAATTCTAAAATAGTGAGGATAATGCTGCTGTTTCGGAGTTACACAATGTTACAAGAGGAGAGCTCGATTTTTAACTCTAACTTCTCTGCTACCGATGAGATTTGAGCTAACTAATTATGACAGCTGCTGTGGGATTATTCAGTGATAGCATTTGCTCTAAGTCGTTTGTCTTAAATTGCCTTTTNGAATTGTTCAGAATCTCTTTGGAATCCTGTATGGGCCCATACTAGCTGGTGTCTTCTTGTAGGTTTCTCTAGGAGGTTAGTAATGCAGGGTATTTTTAGTGAGGCTTTCTTGCATCTGAAAGCTCTTCAGGGACAGGAAAAGTCTGATTTGCCATGGGTGACATGGGATAGGGTGAGAGGGAGGAGAGCAGGAAGTGGTGAGGCAGGAAGCAGAGGGGGGGTTCTGATGAGAACCAAGACTTTCTGTGGATTGTCCTCCTCTCCGACCAGAATGTGAGGTGAGGCCACACACAGAACAATGCCTTCAGAATGGAGAATGTATTTTTCTTTCTCCCTCTAATTTTTTTTTTTTTGTAACAGCACTTCTTTAAATAGCTGCTCCTGGGAATTGGCAAGACATAGCCACGGACCTAATACTTGTTGAATATGAGGAGTTTGGTGGGGTTTGTGGGATTAGTCAGGATAAGAGAATGGATGTGAAAATTGAGCAACGATCTTCCAAATGACAGTGGAAAGCAATTGCTGAGACGTTGGCTGAATGTAAACAGGAGTGCTTATTAAAGTATGCCTCATTATTGCAGTTTTACATTGAGCCATTTGTTTTCTCCCCAAATGAGTATGGATTACTTTTTATATATGTCAGTGTCTTGACTCGCTGGCAACTTGCCATGCTCTGGTGTTCTGTAGGTCTGAATTACTAATTCACTGTTGTTGTCTGTCTTGTTTTTTNCTCTGCTACCGATGAGATTTGAGCTAACGAATTATGACAGCTGCTGTGGGATTATTCAGTGATAGCATTTGCTCTAAGTCGTTTGTCTTAAATTGCCTTTTGTTGTATCACTGAAGGCTGCTGTGCTGTTGTCTGTATATTTGCTCTTGATGAGGCAAATGTCTCACAGCTCCTGAGCACTTGGAACAAAGATAGGTAAAAATTCTCTACCACACTGCAGGTTTTCTCTTATTTTGCAATCAATTTTTGCACGCTGCCTGGGTCTGCCAGCTCTGATTACAAACACAGGCAGGAAAATNGTAACAGCACTTCTTTAAATAGCTGCTCCTGGGAATTGGCAAGACATAGCCACGGACCTAATACTTGTTGAATATGAGGAGTTTGGTGGGGTTTGTGGGATTAGTCAGGATAAGAGAATGGATGTGAAAATTGAGCAACGATCTTCCAAATGACAGTGGAAAGCAATTGCTGAGACGTTGGCTGAATGTAAACAGGAGTGCTTATTAAAGTATGCCTCATTATTGCAGTTTTACATTGAGCCATTTGTTTTCTCCCCAAATGAGTATGGATTACTTTTTATATATGTCAGTGTCTTGACTCGCTGGCAACTTGCCATGCTCTGGTGTTCTGTAGGTCTGAATTACTAATTCACTGTTGTTGTCTGTCTTGTTTTTTGGTGCTTGTTTTGGGTTTGTTTTTTTTTTTTATTATAGCATTGTAAATGTTCTAGATTGCATTTAAAGCCTGGAAGTGCCACGTTAGAATGAGTGGTAGCTCTGTATGGTCTTGTAGCTGAGAGGTGTGCCAGATCTCGTGTCAAGGGAAAATTCTTAAGACTGGGATGAGCATTTAACTACCTGGGATTTGATTAATTTCTTTACTTACAAGTGAAGCCCAGACTGAGTGGCTAGGACAGATGTCTGAGATGAGGGCAAGAGTAGGGTAGCTTGCTATAATGTCTATACACTTATGAGTATTAGAATTGATTAAGCAAAAGGAAACTGAAGTGTTTGTGTGCTATTAAACACTGCACTTAGCCAGAAGCTGTGTTTTGCCTAGAGCAGGAAGTAAAAGCTGAATGTGTGAGGTAACCTGGTTCACATTGCCTGATGACTGAGTAGCTGTTCTTTCCAGATCCCCTCTGCACCCCAGCCTGGGGAAGATGTATTCCCTGGGACCACTTTCCCTGATTTATTCCACACAGAAGTGCAATGCTCAACTCTCTCACCACATGTATATGATTCTAACGCAGGCTGTTTGTAGAAAGCAAATCTGCCCTGAAGGATAAACACCACTTTGCTGGCACAGCTGTACAACTTCTGCATTCAGGCTACAGCAAATGTTTCTTGCCTGCATTCAAAGCCGTGGCTGGCAGGACCCTTGTTGTCCCTGCATGAGGGTTGGTTGTTCCAGCTCTTCTTGTTCACAAACCCCTCTCCCGCACATGCTCCATCTGCACATCTTACACACTGCGAACGTGTTGTGTGCTGTGGGGTGTTTGTGTCTGCTGCCTGTGCCAAGATGGAATAGACATCTCTGCTGGGAAGAAGATCCTCCTCGAAATGCTTGTAAACCCGGACACAAAAGCAGGGCCTGAACTGTCTGTCCTGTTCGGGGTCCAGGGGATCTGTGCTCTGCAGTCCACCTGCCGCAGGTGGCACTTGCTGGTGCCATGCAGTGAGTGGCCTACCACGTGCTGGGATGGTGACCCGGTGCTGGCTGCTCTAATGCCGCTTAGAGAAAGCTGCCCTGCGCCCCTGGGATCATCTCCACGCGTGTTCGACAGAGTCTTAGGGAGGGCAGACGTTCATCCTGCAGCAGTGACGTGGACTTCAGGTGCCCGCTGCTCGAGTGCCCTCTGCGGCGCACGGGGCCCTCCTGGCACTCTTGCTGCAGTGGGTCCTGTGGGCATTGGAGGCGAAGTCATCTTGGCCAGCGGGAATTGGTTTGAATTAGTGGCTTGGACCGACCCAACTGGCTCTCTCCTCTTCCTCCCCCTATTTACCAAGTGGTTCGGGGATCATTTCTGCTAATTGCTGCGCGCCCGAGGCAGAAGGGAGTCGCTGGGAGAAACAATGTCACTGTGGAGAGTTTCAGCGCTGGCCGGAGAGGGACATCTGCCCCTGGCTCTAGAGGTGGAGCTAAGCCTGTTAAGCAGCTTGCTTGCAATATCTAGGCAGGACATGGTGAAGGGGCTCGCTGGGGAGCTGCAGCGGTGACAGCAGTGTGCTGCAGGGGAAGATTGGCACCGGAGGGGCAGCCCTCCCGCGGAGATACCAGGGCACCTCACCCCGATAGCTGACCTGCCGTGGGGTGCAGCTCAGCCGGGTGGGGCAGGTGATCTGGCCGCGGATGTTTACAGGGTGCTAAGGCTTGCTGAAAAGAAGCAGCTAATTACACCTGACCTACAAAGGCATAGCCACAGCTCCGACCCATTCTTGCTTTAAAAGCCTTTTAAGAGGCGTGAAATGTTTGGGGGTTTAAAACCTCCTTTGTTTTACCTTTAGAAATATCAAGAACATTAAGTCCTTCTCTACTTGTTGGATGTCTCAGATGTGTCATAAGCTTCTCAGCCCTTAATTGAAGGGGTGGGGTGATATATTTTTAACAGATCCCTTCTTCCAACTGTGTTTATAGGGCTTTTGAGCTAAACAGAGATTAGCAAAAACAAAGCTTTCACAGTGCAGAAATAATTTCTCCCCCATCAAGTTGTGTTTTCTTGCTCTTTCTCCAGTTATTGACAGAAACTAAGGGGTTTTAATTTGAAAAGTAACTTTTTGGGGGGGGCTATTAAATTATGCATTAAGAATAAACTGAGTTAAATCCTAACTTGATCCATCTTCTGTTCCCTTTAGATCAACTTAAGACAATCTTTTGAGTATTACTTAGACAAATGAACACTTGCATTTGAGTGTTCCCTAAAAATAGCTCTTTTTTTTAGCAGCAGCTTCATTAAATGCACAGCTCTTCCTTGAACTGAACGGTTCAGCAGTCTGGCAGAAGCAAAAATGTCTCCATGCTGAAGACCACCCCTGCTCAGCCACTCAGCCCTGTCAGGATATATTTATCACAGGACTTTAACCTTCAGGATACAGTATTTGTCAGCCTGAGAGGTAATAATCCTGTGCTAGAGAACTAAACTCTAGTGTGGCTGACTTGGCAGGCCCCAGCATCCACCTGAGTGGTTTTGCTGGCCCAGGGTTGGAGGCAACACTGCACTGGTGTGCCCTGTGGCTTAAGGTGGCAATACATTTTTATCTGTCTGAAGCATTAGGGAAGCAAATATAAACTTAGTAAGCAAATTGGGGTGGCAGCTTACCAGTATTTTTGAAGGCAGGAGTTAGGCTCTTGCAGCTGCTTTAAATGTTTTGCATTGGATGTGTGAAGTTTTCAGCACTAGCTTAGACCAGGCAGGAGGTCTGATAGTTTGCATGTGTGTAGCATTGAGTCTAATGGAGCTGGTGAAAGCAGACTGCTGCATGGGGAAGGCAGATATTTGCCACTTAAGCTTTTAAATTCTACTTGGAGGCGAGAAGCAAGAGAGACCCACTGATTCTGCAGGCAAAAAAAAGTAGAATTTTGTACCCAAACTGGATGTGCTCCTGCCCCTTCATGCACAAGGATAACTCGGGCCTAGACTGGCAAAAGTGTTTAAGTTGTTGTTGGCCATGCTGGGGCTAGAGGATGGTGTCCCAGGAGAGATAAGAGGCTCCAAAGAAGGATAAAATGTTCTCTACCCCCTGTGAATTTAAGCTGGTTTCTAAAATCATCTGTCAAATCACCCTTAATGCAGTGCCCTGTTCTCATGTAGCAGAACGACCTTGTCTTGAAACCTGCATCATTATCAAGGTAGGGGCAGGGAAGTGGCTGTGTTGGGAGTGTTAAGCTGAAACATTTGGAGATTGTTCTTCCTGCCCAGCTCCTTCAGAACTGGGCAAGAGGCTTCCAAGGTGGCTTTTTGTTGCTGATATGGGAAAGTTCTCTGAGTGAACTTCACCAAGCTTGTGTTGTGATTCTGCTCTCCAGAAATCAGGCTGGTGTGAAGTACTGCTGGGTATTGATGTTAAGTCCTTGAATAAAGTGATTTTGTAAGTACTGGGGTTATTTATCAAACAAATGCTATGGTGAGAAGTAACTAGAAAATAATTCATGTGCTGGTTTATGATATTAAAAACGTTTAATTACTAATTTGCCAAAGATTAAAAAAAATCCTTGTGGCAATATGGGAGGACTTACCTGAGTGTATTTTAGGGATGAGATTTTGGAATAGCTCAGCAGGGTTGTTTTGAACATCAGTGTGTTTTCATGGGGTTTGTTTAAAGTGTCCTGGGAGAGGAAGAAGAGAGCTTCAGTAACAATAGGGCAAGGTAAGTGTATTATTAGTTACATAACAGACTGTCAGCTGAGTGTGGCAGGGGCTGAGACTGGAGTGTTGGATTTGTTGTGGACTGGCTGGCAGCTGTGTATTAGTGTTTTTGCTCTCCTAATAAGTCTGGTCAAGCTTAGTGCTTTGGTTGAGATTTAGGGCTCTCACACATAGCAGTGAAGGAATTGGCTAGCTGATTTTTTAAAACAAACAAACAAACAAAAAAAAAAGCAACTTCAGACTCTTGGCACTTGGTTGGTTGTGCTGCCTTCCTGCTCTTGCTCTTGCTCTGCTCTAACCTGGTGTCAGCAAAACTTTGTGACTGTTACCTGTGGTCTCTTACTGCACGAATTAGCTTCTTGTTCTGCACAGTCATAATGTGCCTGTGACCCATGGGCTTAAGTTTATACCTAGTCATTCTGTACATAAATAAATCCCTGCTTAGTTGCTACCCACTTATCCTTTTATCTTCTCCCTCTGATCCCCCCCTGCATGATCAGAATGCTTGAAATATCAGTCTGCTCTGTTGAAGAGTACCTTTGTCCTTGCTGCAGCTCTGACACCTTAATTTCTCACTGTCAAGGCCTGAGATGAAGAATCTGTTGAAGCTTCTCTGTACGTCCTGACAGCTCTTTCTGGTGGACTTAGAAGGGCATAGGGAGTGCCTGGAGTGTGGTGCAGTGGTGCTGGGTTTGCTTAGGCAGCATCAAGGTAGCTGTTAAAACATGAAGGTCGTCTTTTGAAACCCAGAGGTGTGGGTTAAAGCTAGTGCTTTTTATGGTCTCTGGGGTTGCTGAGTCTGGAGAAGAGGAGGCTGGGGTCAGACTTGCTCTCTACAGCTCCCTGAAGGGGAGGTTGGAGTGAGGAGGGGGCAACCTCTTCTCGATGACAAGTGACAGGACCAGAGTAAATGGTTCCAAGCTGCACCAGGGGAGGTTCAGGCTGGATACCAGGAAATATTTCTTCACCGAAAGGGTTCTCAAACATTGGAATGGTCTGTCCAGGGCAGTGGTGTAGTCTCTGTCCCTGGGAGTGTTCAAGCAGCCTGTGGACCTGGTGCTTAGGGACGTGATTTAGTGTTGACCCTGCAGTGCTGGGTCGAGGGCTGGGCTGGATGAGCTTGAAGGATTCTTCTAAGCAGATGTATTCTGTGATTCTGCAAGAGATAGAAATATTCTTCACCAGGAGTGTGAGACGAGGTTTCTAAGGGGTCTTGTGTCTCAAGCCCCAGCAAGGATGTGGTACCTGCAGAGCGAGCAGAGTGCAGCGCAGCAGCTGAAGCTGTGCACATGTGTCTAGGCCAGGCTGAAGGGCATTGGTCTGGCTGGCGTCCTCTTGTTTCTGCCCTTGCACCCTAACAGAAAGGGGCTATGTTGTGGTGGTTTTCCATTCTTTCTTGCTGAAAGCCCCACTGGCCAGTGTTTAGCAGTGAATGTCCTGACAGAGCCACGCCTTGCTGGTAGTTGAGGTTTCAGTATCTTGTGAGCAGATTTTGTTCCCTTTTCATCCATTTTGAAGTGCAATACAGGCTTTAATATGCCAAGCAAAATATCTTAGGAGAGCTCTGGCTTGCATTCTCTCTATTTGTCTACTTGATATCATGATTTTTTTCTTTCTCTAGAAAGTGTTGTCATGTGTTGATCTGTTTTCTAGCAGAGTGCAATCACTATGGCAAGAGGATAAAAAGAGAAGTCAGATGCACTTTGAGTTGCTGTTCAAAATGCTTCTAAGAATGCAAACTTCTGTTCATGTGGCTTGAGGAAAAAGGGGGAATCCCATGACACTAAATAGCTCAGCCCTTTGCATACAAGTTCCTCCCTTAAAGCCATTTATGGCAGTATTTTTCTGTGTAGAATCATGGAAAGAACTCTGTACAAAGGTACCCTCGTAATAAATGGGGAGACAGTGGCATCCAGCCATGCTATTTTTAGCCTATTGTGCTCTTAACTTGCTGATTCAAGTGTTCTGGACAGTAAGTGGGGGAGACTTTGTACTAGAAATGCAGGCTTACAGAGCTGGATCTTGTCTGAAAAAATAACAGCTAGTAAAGCTGGCTGTCAGGAAGGCAGTGGGCAGGGTACTACCTGCAAGGGTAGTAAATAGGATGCCCTGGTGATTAAAGCACAGTGTTTGCAGTGCAGACTTTCACTCAGACTGCCAGCTCTGGCTTTCTTCTCAGCTGAGAAACTGGAACATGTGCAGTCTGTTCTGGTAGGGGCTCAGCAAAGGAGTATAATCCTCCCAGTTTTCTGTTCTGTGAGGACAGTGGGCAGAAATAGCAGTTGTCCTCAGACTTGGGGTGTTTTCCCAATAGCTCTAAAGCTTTTCCTGAAAACTCTGCTGACCTCCTCTCCATCGAAGCAAGGAGTGTAGTTTTGGAAGCCCATCAGAAAGGAGAGTCTCTCACTGCAAATTTCTAATCATTCCTTAGCCCTTCCCCTATTAATCTGACTCTTTCTTGGATAGTTAGGGCTGACACAGGCAACTCTTACTTAATTTTCCTGCTGGCTTCTTAGTCATTCATGTGGTTTGCTTTGGTTTATGTTATGAGTGAGGCCGTACGGTAGACTCCAGTTCTGATGCTTGCTAGGCTGTTTCACCTTCCTCCTGTTAACCTTGACTGTTCTGGCACAGAGCTGTAGAACTGCCCCATAAACCAGATACAATCATGGAATCACAGAATGGCTCAGGTTGGAAGGGAGCTCAGAGCTCAGCTGCTCCAAACCTCCCCACCATGCCCAGGGACACCTCTCAGCTACACTCAGCTGCTCAAGGTCTCATCCAGCCTGGCCTGCAACACCCCCAGGCAGGAGGCAGCCACAGCCTCCCTGGGCAGCCTGTGCCAGACTCTCACCACCCTCACACCCAACAACTTCTTCCTCAGCTCCAGTCTGACCCTGCTCTGCCTCAGCTCCAAACCATTCCCCTCTGGCCTGTCTCTAGATCCCCTCAGCACAAGTCCCTCTGCAGCCTTCCTGCAGGATCCCTTCAGGCACCTGCAGCAGCTCTGAGGTGCCCCTGGAGCCTTCTCCTCTGCAGGCTGCACCCCCCCAGCTCCCTCAGCCTGTGCTGACAGCAGAGCTGCTCCAGCCCTTGGAGCATCTTTGTGGCCTCCTCTGGACTCAGTCCAATGGAGAACCAATCCAAGCTTTTGAAGGATGAAATCCTCAAGGTAGATCAGTGCCTGGCCCAGCAGCACTGGCAGAAGCATCTCAGGCTCTTAACATACCTGCATCACCAAGGTGTTGCATTGCTGTGTGTAAATGTTTACTGGATCTGGGTATGTTGCTGCCTTTGGACCTTCACACGTCGCAGTATTTTGTGCAGGGTGAAGTTGCAGTTGAGAGGAAACTAAGGAAAGATGCAAAACTTCAGTGTCACCAGTTGGTGTATTCTTGTGTTCAGTGAAACTTCACACAACTGAAGTGATGGATAAATGTCAGTTGTCCAGCACGGTGTTGGAGGATCAGCTGTACAGTATCTTCTGATGCTTTGTGCAGTGTCATAGCTTTTAGTGTTTAGCCACCCAGTGACTTGCTCAGGATCATGTAACCCAGCTTCCCCAGGGACTGAAGTAATGTTTAAGGGAAAACAAAAAAGGCAACCCAACAACAAAACCTCCTGGAATAGCATTGGGGTTAAAACAAAGTAGCGCCTTTGAGTTTCTTGGCTAAATTTAAGTACATTGCAAAAGATGAGGAATGCAGCTTTGCCACAGGGAATGTCATGCTTATGCTTCTGCTGCTGAAAACTTGTCCTTAAATACCCTCTTTGTTTGGGCAGGCTTTAGGTTGAGTTCCCCATCAAACCACAGTGAAGGTATTGTATAATTCTGAACACTTAAATTAGACCTGGTGCACAATTCTAAATAGAGTACCACATGCATGGTAATCAGTGCTTAGTGCTCTTGAGAGTTGAGTTATACTCAAGATGCCCTTGCCTGAAATGATGCTGCTGCTGCTGCTGGTTTTAATTATTAACAGCTAGGAACCCCGATATTAGAGTAGGACCTCCCTTAGCATTAGGCCTGTGTAGAGCTGTAGCATTATGAGCTGATTGAAATTCTGGGCAGTGCTGTTTACAGAAACAAATTCTAATGTGTTTTGTGCTTGCTGTCAGTTCTCAGCAACAGGTGTTTTGGTAACAAGAGCTGTCTATTTTGGGAGCTTGTGTTAAAGAGGCTTTTATCTCTTCTGGGTTTGAGATGCTTAAAATAAGTGAAACTTCTGCTGTATTGACAGAAGATTACTTATTCACTGGAGCTCAAAGGAAGCCATTACTGAATCTACAGCTATTCTCTCAGTAATTACATGGGGACTCTTGTAAGTGTTTAAGTCCTTGCAGATTATTTTTCATCAGCTTGTAAAACCAACTCTGTTTGAAAAATACAACCTGAAATATGATCCCTAGAGGTCCTTTCCAACCTCTGACATCCTGTGATTCTGTGATAGTTTATGGAGGTGTCCTCTTGCTGCATCCCTGAAACTTTGGTCTAGTGTCCTACTGCAGAGAATTTTAGAACCTTCAGGTCCTAACCTCTGGTTTCAGAAATGTCTGACTTCAATAGGAGATGCCAAAG